>OY855907.1:18303445-18598445 GCA_963693305.1 Meandrina meandrites | reverse complement strand
AACGCGATTCGCGAAAGATTAAAGAACGACACTGTTGCTAGGCAAAACCACAATTTCAAAACACTGGAGTTAAACCAATCACAAAGCTTTACGTAATTCACGTTAACCAATCACTGTGAGTTGTGGATCTAGGGTGTGGATTATATTAGCGTCGTTTTAGGGTGTAAGATATTATGAACAGATAGAAAAAGATAGATCAAGCATCAGAGAGTTGAATACCTGAAGCGTGTGACTCTACAGCTGTATTAAACTTGACGAACGAAATACAGTCTTAAGTCTTACTAACAACGTACAGCGCGAAAGAAGCCGACTGACGCACAGTACTCCGAAATACCGCGCAACAATTGTTTTTTAGAGCAAGTGGTTTTACATTTATGAGTGTATTTAACAAAAATTCAGGTTACTGTTGTTGAAATAAGTGAATCAAGGAATTATATTGTGGGCAGTGGTCCTATAACCAACCCAGCTAAATTCCGATGTTGGTCGATAATTAGATTTTTGAGATTCTTACTTGCAACTAGCCCTTCTTCAAGCAAACGTCATTAGCACACATTTCGTATCCAAGGCACATTACTTCGCTCCCTCGTTACCCCACGACGGACTACTAGTAATACTCACAGATTACGTACGACCGAAATGTAATCTAATTCATGACCCTAAAAGAAAAATCTGAACAAAGAACTATTTGCAGTCAACGAGCGACACAGATTTAGTTACAAGCGATTTGAAACTGGCAAAATTTGGCGAGTACGTGATCATGACGGATATGGCGAAATTAACCTTACCAAAATTCTCTTGATACACCGTGAAGCTTCATAAATAAATAATATATCCAAAAGAGAATCGGCTTAAGATATGGTGAAGGTGAGCTGCATTTCTGAGGGGGAGGGGTGGTAAATTAAGGATTCACGGTACAGGGAAACCTCGATTAGCTGTCGCCTACTATACTATTCTTAACTTTTTATGCTCGAAACTGCATTACACACTGTAAAGGATCAAGGTGGCTTGAAATAAAACTTTGACTGTTCCTCGAGCTGTTTTAGGGTAAAGTGTGTAAAGCGATAAGGGATAAACAGTCAATTTTCCGAAAAATTCAACCCGAGCAAAGATGTCGCAAACAGTCCAGTGGAGTTCATTAAACAACTTCTTCTCATCATTTCACGCACAGCACAAATAATGTACGACCATGTTACTGGACAACTCGTTTATTGATAGCCGCACACTAAGTTTCCAGTATCAGCCACAATGTTTCAAAAGCTTAAAATAATCCGTTTACACCATCTAACTTTTATTTAGCTAAAAATTGTTCAAAAGCGAAAATCAGTGGTAAAAACTGCGAGCTATGAAAAAACGCTTCCACCTTGGAACTTTAAATAAACCTCGGTGATAAACAACACCCATGTGAAAAACACTTTCAAACGATTTACCAAACTACCCATAAATAGCTTAAAAACATTTGAAACCTAAAATGTAAACGGCATTTTTAGATTAATAAATGCAAGATAAAATGTCAAATCACACTGTAACGCTGCTGCCACTCTGAGAAAGCTATTCAAATAGCTTTTTATATTTCTCTCCCATTACGAGCGCGATCCGACGGGAGAGGCCAAAGTAGACAAATACCGATAGACTGCACGTGCAGTTGTTGAATCTTTGATTGGTCAAAACGTTTCGAAAACCAACAGAAAATGAGAAAAGATGGTCGGTCAAAACTCAAACAAACAAGTTTGAGAATGGCAACCGCATATTATTGGTATAATATAGCATATATAATAAGCAATAAAGTATTAATAAAGTAACGGAACATATTCACGAACCTGATGCACGCTCCTCAACCTATTTACAACTAAAGCCTGGTTTATACTCGCGACGGAAGCGGAGTCGTAAGCGGAGTCGGAATCGGAAGAAAGTTTTGATCTAGTGTGAATCGGCGCGACGGAAGCGGAATCGTAAGCCTCGCTTTCAGCGTAAGCCTCGCTTTCATTTGCAAACATTTAAGATGGCTGACCCGGGGGACTGAAGAGAGACTGCTGTTTTTAATTTGCTTTTGCTTTTTCTTCTCATACGACGAAGAACACGTCTGCAACGGAACCAGAGAAGGAGAAGGTTGTGGGTACGTGGAGTATTTTTTAAAAGGAAAAGTCAAGGCGAATTTGGAAACCTTGTGAGAGAACTTCGTACGTCAGACGGAGAGCTCTACTTTAGATATGTTGTCAGTTTTGTATTTTGGTTTTCAAAGTGATTGCGAGTGTTTTACAAACTTGTTCGACGTCCCAGATGCATGAAATATAATATAACACACACCTCTACATAGTTTTTTGATTGGCTGATAATTCTGCTTCCGCTTCCGATTCCGTTCACCTTGTTCTCAATGGATCGGAAGCGACGGAAGCGGAAGCGGAATCGGAAGTAAAAGAAACTCTTCTGATCCTTCTGACTCCGATTCCGTCGAGCTTCCGACTCCACTTCCGATTCCGTTTTTTGATTTACACTGGATCGGAACGCTCCTTGCGCTTCCGATTCCGACTCCGCTTCCGACTCCGTTGGTAGAGCATCGCACCGGTATCGCGGAGGTCACGGGTTCGAATCCCGTTGAAACCCTGATTTTTTTCAGGCTTCTTTATTCCAATTGCTTAAATTGGAAATTCACTGCGAAGATCACATATCACCTTCATATATATCCGCAGTTCACATATGAATCATTTCATATACATTACATCACGATCGTAACTGTATGTCACGCACCGCCATAACTCTAAAATTCAAAGTGCGCTGGTTTCCAAACGAAAGACCCTATTGAGCTGAAAAGTTGCAAACAGATATAATTTTAGTACTTCTTATGCCTGATGCAGATGCAAACTTTGGTGTCTCTTTAGATTTGGATTTTAGTACCTGATGACGTCACGTGAAAACGATATATAGATTAAGAAATAGTGAAATGAGGCTGGCTCTTCCTCAACCTCGCAACCGATTATTTTCGGAAAAGTTTCTCTTATAGGTGCTACGCTGTGGAATAGCCTTCCAGTTGATATAAGAACATCAAAACATTAAATGCATTCAAGACTAGGTTGAGTAATTTCAGATTTGAGTGAGACACGGCATCCCTGAAAAGCAGTACCTTTTTGTTTCTTTGTTTTTATTTGAATAGGTAGGTAGTCAGTTTAGTCTGGGTCACTTTCCTTGTAATTTACTTTTTATATCATAATAGTTTTAATTCTTATATTTATTAATAGATTTTTGCTGAGAGGAACTACCGTGTATAAATAAAGTCATCAATCAATCAATCATATCGCAGTCGAAACGCGTCAACGAAAACAGCTGGGGAGCCCAAATATCGCAATCCTTTTGGGCGCTTTTAATAAAAAAAATATTCCACTTACGCTTGTTGGATACGCGTCTCGTTGGCTATCTACCATCTCATATCCAACGCGCGCTCGAGGAATAAGTAATAATTGTTAATTTTACCGGGAATATCGTTATATCGAGGATCGTTATATCGGGATTCCACTGTATATAAAGGTATGGGCTGTTATGAAGGGTATGGTTTCTGGCATAGGGTAAGGAAATCAGAGAGTTTTGGTCTAGAGTAGGGTATCATTGGACGGGAAAATGGGGATGCAAAATGGTATAGGGTAAGGGTTTCAGAGTCCCAGCGGCACACCCCCACCCATAAATATACAGAGTACCCCCCTGGCGGGGGGGAGGGGAGAGGGCACTCCCATAGATGAGCTATATAGGGTATGTACCGCTGTGAAGGGTATGGTTTTTAAGCAGTTTAGTTTGGCATAGGGTATGGAAATCAGAAAGTTTTGGTCTACAGTAGGACATCATCGGCCGGGAAACTTATGAATAATTAAGTCAAGAATAGGAATAGAACCTCGGAAGCGAAAGACGCTTTCCTGAACGTAAATTAAATCATCGCAGCAACAGACGGTATTCCATTAAGAACACAAGTAGTGATCATTTACAAAAAGAGCAAGCCTGGGATAGGGTAGGGATTTTCGGTGTCTAGCTAGTCTAGCATTGGGTTGCAAAATCAGCTGAAACGTGGTCTGGTATAGGGTAAGGGTTTCAGAGTCCCAGCGGCATACCCCACCCAAAAATATACAGAGTACCTCCCCCGGGGGACAACTTCATCAAACTAATTAAAAGGCTGTGTTGAAGAAGAGACCTAATACAGTCCTGCGATGTGGCGATGAACTGAACTATAAAACTGCTTTGTCTGGCTAGCCAAAAAAAGGTATTGGAAAATCACGCAATCAAACGAAATAGAACTGCAATCAATGAGTCTCGAAACAGTCATCAATGTTTAAATAAAGCCTTCTCTGTAGCGGTAACGTCACAATAGCCCAATTTCGATATTTTGAAATTCAGCCGAAAACAATAGACATCACTATGAGGCTCTGGGGAATAAACTCCACAAACCGGCTCTATAGTTTATTCCCCCGAGCCTCGTACTGAGGTCTATTGTTTTAGGTTGAATTTTAATATATCGAAATAAGGCTATTAGGATTACAACACCTTTAGGTCCTTTAGCTATTTATTAACTCGTCTCAAAAGTAGTTTTTTTTTTCGATATCTCGCAATCATTCAACAATTTTAAATAAGTTTTTTCACCAAACCATAAGTCAATGTTTAGGTTTTTTAATGAGCAAAGAATTTTTTTGCAAAATGTAGGCCCTGAAGGACTACAGTAACTTTTAATACCTTAAATACTACTCGCAAGAGTGTTCCAAACAGAAAACTGATTTGCAATCAATTAAGAAAATAGAAGAGCCAAAAATAATATCAAACGAAATAATTGACTGTAGTAACGGATACGCTGAGAAAATAAAAGAATAACAGCGGGGGCGGCTGCAGTGTTAACCCTTGTGGGTGGATGTACTAGTCAGGTGGACTGCGCAAGTGTGGAACGATGCGGCCTTTGCATGTTGATGCTCTCCTTTTTGGTTTCAATATTTTCGTCTCCTTTCAGCCTGTCCGACTACCGATTCCAGCGAAGGACTAAACTTCACCCCAGTCTACACTCTCCTGGGGAGCACTACATGAAATCCATTTGGTACATATAGGAAACGAAGAAAAGCAAGGCTGATTGAACAGTTGGGAACTATATATATTTCCAATATTTCGGAAGGCACGGCCTTCCTTCTTCAGGGTGTTACACCCTGAAGAAGGAAGGCCGTGCCTTCCGAAATATTGGAAATATATATAGTTCCCAACTGTTCAATCAGCTTTGCTTTTCTTCGTTTACTATTTTGTTATAGCTGATTAGATCTTCTACATTTAGAGGATCCGGTACTTCTATTTCGTCACGGTGGTCCTTGCAAATTTAAATTCGTTGCATATAGGAAAGCAATTTATTGCTGGTTTTCACTGTCACGCCACAAAAAAGTAAATCCAAAACTATTGAGTGAAAAAACTCAAGAATATTATAGGTTGTAGAAAATTACCAGATATTCTGTTTGTCCAAGTCTCCGGGTTTGTACGGTATTCCGTACTCGAGTTATCCGTCAAAATGTTCCACACAAATGAACAGAGCTCTGTATGGAAACGCCATGTTGGTGCCCATGCAGTTGGGCACCAACATGGCGGCCGGAAATGAATGGAAACATCTGGAATTCACTTCTGCTATAAAAGGCACTTATATCACTCTCATGAACAAGTAAGCATTCACAGCCAGATTGTTCAGATTGTTAAAAATCGTAGGATAAGGCATTATTTTGAAGCATACGTAACAGCCTTCTGGCGGCCATCTTGATGTCATGTCGTGAAATTCAAAAAGGTCTATCTTAAAGGTGGGGGGCTGCTATCGAGCTAAAAACCTTCAACAAGATATATATTAAGGATGTCTAATAGCCAGTGAAGGATAAAGACTCAGGGGTCTTGCGATTCTGGATTTTAGAATTTTGATGACGTCACGTGAAAACCAAGAATTACCACCATTCTCCTCCCCATAGCCCTTTTCGGTCTCTTAGCCGGCAGGGCCTTGAGACAAGAAACGAAAGCGCTCTACGGACATTGGAATTTTTAAATGAATTCGATTTTTTTGATTGGCCATTTGAAACGAAGCAGAGTATAAGAAGAGGTCAAGTTTCATCTTTTAAGCGGAAGTTAGGAAGTTAAGGACGCCATGACTCTCCCCCATACAGTATATAGAAAAATCAGGACTGCATACATGAAGCCTGCGTAACGCTCGCAAGCAAGCGATAAGCCGCGAGAGGAATGTTTCCTCCCCAGGCCACTCGCGGCTTCGCCGCTTTCTTTGCGCGCGTTTTACCCCAAGAAAACCGCCAAGCTATGCAGGCTACTTGCATGAAGAATCTTGGGCTGGAAATCTTTGCATGAAGAAATCCTTTATAGAGCCCTTTGTTTCTCGTGCGAAGGCCCCGCCGGCTAAGAGAAGCGAAAAGGGCTATGGGGACGAGAATGCCACGGGGGAGAAAAGGAGAGAGAGCCTGGGTATGGGATTGTAAAAACCGGAACTACCTTTACCAAGTCCTCACCGGAAGTTTAACCTTGCAAAGGGTCATGGGTGAAGTTGTCCGCCATGTTTTTCGAGTCGAAAGTGATGAAGCGATATTCCAAAGAGGATCTTTCCATTCATTGTGACAATTTCGGGAGTGCGGCTTCATGCTACAACATGTAATCTTATCATAGGATCGTGTTTTGGACTTGGGGAGCTTGATACAGGTTCATCATGAAGAAGTTTTTCTCATCGGGTGGAGGCAACGACCATCAAAGTAGCTTTGTGGGCAAGACATTCGTTGTTGGACGTTGTCAGTGTGTGGTAGAGGAAGTTATTGCTGAAGGTAAGCTTTTGCGGTTAGCTTTTAACATTTCTTGTTTGTAAGTTGGTGCAAGCGCTGGTCAGAAAAAATGAGGTTCAGTCTGTTGCTAGGAGTGAGTTTTTCTTCGAAGTATTTCGAAGTATGACAGATCAATTTACTGCTTGTGTTTATTTTACTGAAGCTTAATATCAAGTTATTTGTATGTGTCAAACTGAAAAGACTGCCTCAACTGCGCATTAGCAGCATTTGATAATGATTATTGTGATGAACTAACATTTTAGATTGCACTGCGCGATTATAAATTAAGTTCCCTGTTTTTATTTGAATATTAAATCGCCAAATTTGCAAATGATGTTGCTAATAATTATTTTGTCAAGTCATTTCTGTGATAATATGTTAAGTAAGTAACCAATTACCTGCTCACTGGTTTATCAGTTGACAATGAATCGTTGACTTATTCTGCACATTGTCACATTGGCTGTTTTTATACTAAGGATGCGTTACCCATCTGGGGTAACTTGGGCATACATTTTGCAGTTCATCTGGCTATGTGTACAGTATTGTAGTTCGTCTGGTTGTGTGTATAGTTTTGTAGTTCGTCTGGCTATGTGTATGTCATTGTAGTTTGTCTGGCTATATGTACGGTATTGTAGTTTGTCTGGCTATGTGTATGTTATTGTAGTTCGTCTGTCTATGTGGTTACCGGTTACCTCGCCACCAGGAAGACTTGCCGCCAATGATCTCGCCACCAAGCAAAGTCACCTCGGCTCATGGATTAAAGAACGAGGAATACACGAGTTTTGGTGGCGAGTTGGTTGGTGGCGAGATTCCCTGGTTGCGAGGTGACTGGATACCGTCTATGTGTATGGTATTGTAGTTCGTCTGGCTGTGTGTATGTTGTAGTTCGTCTCTCTGGCTATGTGTATGTTATTGTAGTTTGTCTGGCTATGTGTATGGTATTGTAGTTTGTCTGACTATGTGTATGTTATTGTAGTTTGTCTGGCTATGTGTATGTTATTGTACAGTAGTTTGTCTGGCTATGTGTATGTTATTGTAGTTTGTCTGGCTATGTGTATGTTATTGTAGTTTGTCTGGCTATGTGTATGGTATTGTAGTTTGTCTGGCTATGTGTATGGTATTGTAGTTTGTCTGGCTATGTGTATGTTATTGTAGTTTGTCTGGCTATGTGTATGGTACTGCAGTTTGTCTGGCTGTGTATGGTATTGTAGTTTGTCTGGCTATGTGTATGGTACTGCAGTTTGTCTGTCTATGTGTATGGTATTGTAGTTTGTCTGGCTATGTGTATGGTACTGCAGTTTGTCTGGCTGTGTATGGTATTGTAGTTTGTCTGGCTATGTGTATGTTATTGTAGTTTGTCTGTCTATGTGTATGGTATTGTAGTTTGTCTGGCTATGTGTATGTTATTGTAGTTTGTCTGGCTATGTGTATGGTATTGTAGTTTGTCTGGCTATGTGTATGTTATTGTAGTTTGTCTGGCTATGTGTATGGTACTGCAGTTTGTCTGGCTGTGTATGGTATTGTAGTTTGTCTGGCTATGTGTATGGTATTGTAGTTTGTCTGGCTATGTGTATGGTATTGTAGTTTGTCTGGCTATGTGTATGTTATTGTAGTTTGTCTGGCTATGTGTATGGTATTGTAGTTTGTCTGGCTATGTGTATGTTATTGTAGTTTGTCTGGCTATGTGTATGGTACTGCAGTTTGTCTGGCTGTGTATGGTATTGTAGTTTGTCTGGCTATGTGTATGGTATTGTAGTTTGTCTGGCTATGTGTATGTTATTGTAGTTTGTCTGGCTATGTGTATGTTATTGTAGTTTGTCTGGCTATGTGTATGGTATTGTAGTTTGTCTGGCTATGTGTATGTTATTGTAGTTTGTCTGGCTATGTGTATGGTACTGCAGTTTGTCTGGCTGTGTATGGTATTGTAGTTTGTCTGGCTATGTGTATGGTACTGCAGTTTGTCTGTCTATGTGTATGGTATTGTAGTTTGTCTGGCTATGTGTATGGTATTGTAGTTTGTCTGGTTATGTGTATGGTATTGTAGTTCATCTGGTTATGTGCATTTTATTGTTGTTCATCTGGCTGTGAATGGTATTACAGTTAGTCTGGTTGTGTGTATGGTATTGTTGTTCATCTGACTGTGTACTGTACTGTATTGTAGTTAGTCTGTTTGTATGGTTTTGTAGTTCATCTGGCTTTGTCTTTATTTTGGCATATGTAAGCCTGATATTTCACCAGTTAAACACAGAGACAAATCATCAACTAAATGTTACTTGGTGGCTAATTAGGCAGGTTTAAAGCAGCCAGGAGCAGTGCTCGTGCTTAGGCCTGGGTCCCAGCTTGATCTGCGGGGGGTTCTTGTTCTCTAGCAAAGTAGCCATGTAATAATTAACAACTAGGAAAAGTTAGGAAAAGACACTACAGCTGCTCCAGCTGTTAATCAGTTTTTTAAAGTGCATCCGTTACTACAGTCATGCTTTCTCTTGATATTTTGGCTCCTCTATTTGGCTCTGTTGTGGTTTAAATTTATCTTTGGTTTAAAAATTTTTAAACCAGTTAGATTGGGTTGTTCCAGAAAAAATCCACCCCCCCCCCCCCCCCCCCGATGGATGGGATTCTGGAAATTCTCGCGGGAGGGGGGGTAAAAGGCTCTGGAAATCCAGGCAGGAGGGGGGGGGGGGGGTTTGAACTTCAAAAAGTCTTCTGCAGGGGTCATCTCAACTGATAATTCAAGCGCTTTGAACGTTTAGCTCGGTGACACTTCAGCGCTTTCAGACCCTGAAAAAAGTAGAAATATTTTTGTTCATATATTTCTCACCTGACATAAATGATAATCTAAGTTCCTTCACAGGTCCTTGTATAGCAGAAAACGCGAAAACAAGATACAAAATTAAAGAGGAACCCGTCACAACATTGTTGGAACGAAGATCGTGAAACGCCTGACACATTTCTACTCGCCTGACTGGAGAGACTGGGCCCGACTTTCAACATGGCCGCCGCTTTTTTGCTCACATGTTTACGGCTAAACAAGGAGCTGAACAACGCAAAACCATGAACATTTTGCCTCCTTTTATCGAAACGCTTCAATCTAAAAAGCATATAAGTTTCCACGAAGTTGAAAACGATTTTTCTGGAATTAAATTATCTTGGATAAATCAACGAATTCATCGATCACACGATCAGCTGATCGAACGGTATGCAAGCTTAAGTGTAAACTCATTTTAAACTTACCACAAACTGTTCGCTCCTTGGAGAAAAAACTTGTGATTTTCCCTTTCTTTCCATTTTTTAGATCTTCGACAACTTTTTGCTTTGACATCTCCTGACTTGCTGAAAATTTTCTCGTGTTGATTGTCAAAACTGGTTCGCACGCGCGTGGCGGGAAGTTCGTGAATTCGTCATTTGATCCTGAAATACTCATTTGCTTTATTTATCGTTGGCGGAGGAAGGTCATGGAATTTTCAGTCGGATTGACAGCTTCCGGCCAATGTTTTAAATTAAATTTAAGCCTAATAATTTTTTTTTCCGGAAATCCAGGCGGGAGGGGGGTCTTTTGTCCTGGAAATCCAGACAAGAGGGGGGGTCTTGTGGTTCAGGAAATCCAGGTGAGAGGGGGGGGGGGTTAAAAAACGACCCCATCCGTCGGGGGGGTGTGGATTTTTTCTGGAATAACCCATTTTTATTTTTCATTGTCTTATGGTCATTATCATAATCTGAAACAAAGGGAAATAAAAATCAAACTGGTTTGAAAAATTTTAAACCAAAGATAAATTCGAACACAACAGCTCTATTATTTTTTTTAAGGGGGGGGGGAGGTGGGCGGGGACATTTACAAAGAAAACACTCAATGGCAGCGCATGTATTCTTAATTATTCTCGTGTTATACTGACAATCTATCACATTGTTTTTGGCCTTCTCCTTTTCAAGGTGGGACGAAGACGTGCAATTTGAAAGACACTTTAACAAAGCTAAATTATGCAAAAATTTGGAAAGATTAATTATCACGTAAACAAGACAGTGACTATGTTGTGGTTCAATTTTATCCTTGGTTCAAATTTTATTTTCTTTTGTTTTTGGGTATGGTAATGCAGTGCTTTCAATAAGCACCGACGGCCGACGAAAAGTGTCGGCTACTTTGCTCGGAGAAGTCGGCTACTTTTTCCCGTATATTGAAGAAACTAGAGAAAGATCCTTTCAAACCTTGTTGATGCAGTCGGCTACTCTATTCGAACTAGCTGCCTACTTCAAATTTTATTGAAACCCCTGGTAATGTATGATAATGAGTTTAAAACAAAGGAAAATAAAATTTGAACCAAGAATAAAATTGAACCACAACAACTACAACAGCTTGAAATCATTTTGCCTGTTTTGCCTTTATGATTAATCTCAGTGAGGATAAACTTAAATTATAGCAAAATGTTTAAACTACAATTTGAGTCCAACTATTTTCAATATATTTGCACTTGGAGCTAACGCCAGAATTACAAACTCATGAGATGAGTCGGAAGGATGCGGAAAGATTTTCTCACCTCTGTCAATGCAAATGCTTTGAACTCCTTTGTCTTGCAAATCTCAACCAGTGGACAAAACAAGTATTTTTTCTGGCCAAGTAGTTTGTGTCTGGCAAATCGCTGTCTTGCTTATAGCTTATTGTAATCAAATTTGTAGATAGCATATACACGTTCTCGTTCTTTGACAAATAAACTCTATCTTTTGTCTTCAAGATCTTGTAAAATGGACACTAAATTGAAGAGAGCGTGTGAGCATGTCATTGATCCTTTGCAAGCATTTTGGTAATCCTTTGCGAGCATTTGCGCAATCCTTTGCAAGCCACTTGGACGAAAATCGAGATTTTTTCTGGTACCCTTCTCTGAATGCACAAAAATGTTTGACAGTTGCTAAATTATCAACCAGTTATTTTTCATTGTTTTATCACTGAATGGCCAATACATGTTTTACCTAGTTAAAGCTTCTACTTAATGATTTAATTCTGTCATACCCCAATATACAGGTGGTTTTTCCCTGGTGTTTCTGGTGAGAGTTCCTAGTGGAAAACGACATGCCCTCAAACGAATCTCTGTCAACAACATGCATGATTTAGCAATCTGCAAGCAAGAAATTGATATAATGGTTGGTCAAGTTTTTATTTTTATTTTGATATAACTTAATAAAAATTTTATGATATTACTTAAGATGATGACATTATTAAAAGTGTAAACATTGAAATAGCCTGCAGTTAATAGAACAAGATGGTAGCCAAATGTTATCTTATGCTTGTTGAGTTTGATGAGTGCTTGCAAAAAAGGAGCGAGGCTGACATCACGCTGCCATCTTACTTGGTGCACATAGGTCCTGAGTACAGAGTGCAGAAGAGGTGGAGGGCTGCTATTCTCCCAGCTCAGTCCAGATCAAGCTTGGTTAATAAGAGATTTATTGTACAACTGAAAAATGTTTTTTTTAGCAGAAAGCAGAAAGGCTTTAGGACCCACTAATGTGCTTTTTGATTGGAAAATAATTCCCTTATGTTGTTTTACAAACCAGTATTTTTCATGCAACTCAAGTTTATTTTTTTATTTATGTAAGCCATTAGTTTTCCATTACAATGCACGAATTTCTGCAGGATCATTTTGGACAATCAAGAGTAAATAAAATAGTAACAGGGAAGAAGTAAGCGATACAAGTTGTTATTTGTGTGGTATCAACATTTTTTTGCCATTGTTACATGTTCTGGTACATGCAGTTGCCATCTACTACCAAGAACCATATATTTACAAAAATATCTTCAGTTCTAATTTGTTTATTAAATATTACAGAAACTTTTGTCTGGCCACAAGAATGCCATCTCATACCTTGGTTGTACTATCAATCAGATTGGTCCTGGAATTTATGAAGCACTCATTCTAATGGAATACTGCAGAGGTTTGTTCTGTAATAAAGGACTCCCATAATCCATGTTCTAAAAAATTATCGACACGTATCACCAAAATGTCATTAACCAGTTATCATTTCCAAGGTCAAGATTTAAAATAAAATCCAAGGCTGTGCTCTGGCAGCATATCTCAGGCAACTAATGTTTGGTCTTTGAAAAATCTCACATTAAAATGCACCATTCAGGCACAAAATTTTTTGGGCATAATTATTGCAGAGCCAAGTGTTTTACAAGCTGAGCATGCCTCAAAATCCCATAATACCAAAGATATACCGTGTATCTTGTCAATGTTTTAACATCACATTCTCACCAAACTTTTTAAACACATTTTACTACGCTTATCAGTTGAGTATGCAACAAGGGAAGTTTCACGCCCAAGTTTTACCATTAAAACTCTGCTGTTCTCAAGGGTGTCAGAGGTAGTTTCCATGTGAAACATCTTGTGCTATTGATGTCATTAGTCAATGATGCACAAAATCTTCGTACTTTCTGACTCTTCTGTCGCACATGTGCGGCAAATGACGGAGGGTTGTCCAATACTGTCGACATGATACGAGTCGAAATTACGTCTTACAGCTCGTACGAGTGGACAAGTGAATTGTCGACTGGAGAAACGTACTTGTCGAGTGGAGAAATGCATCTCATTAAGGACACTTAGAAATTATCCATCATGTTGTTGAGCAAGGGCCCTGCGATGGGTTGTCGACTCGTACGAGTCGTACGAGTGGACAGCATCATTAAACGTGCTTGTCGAGTTGAGAAATGCATCTCATTAAGGACACTTAGAAATTATCCATCATGTTGTTGAGCAAGGGCCCTGCGATGGGTTGTCGACTCGTACGAGTCGTACGAGTGGACAACATCATTGTCGACTGGAGAAACGTGCTTGTCGAGTGGAGAAATGCATCTCATTAAGGACACTTAGAAATTATCCATCATATTGCTAGGCAAGGGCCTGCGATGGGTTGTCGACTCGTACGAGTCGTACGAGTGGACAACATCATTGTCGACTGGAGAAACGTAATTGTCGAGTGGAGAAATGCATCTCATTAAAGACGCTTTGAAATTATCCATCATTTTGTTAAGCAAGGGCTGTGCGATGGGTTGTCGAGTCAAAGAGAATCTATCTTTTTTCAATGTAATGGCCAGCCACAAAATTCACCACTTGGTAAAATAGCACCAAAATTGTTGCGTTAAATATAGGATAATCCCTTAACAACCGTATCTGATTGTGTCTCAACAACGAGAAGACACGAGACAGGTTCTTGTTGACTTCATGCAGAGTGGTCTCGGCATCGAAGACGCCCAGAATATCGAATTTCAGCGCGTGCATAGAATGGGCAAGCCAAAGTTGATCGAAGGTAATTCTTGTCGAATGATCATAGCTCGCTTTCTACGATTTCCTGACAGGGAAAGGGTCTTAAAGCGTGGTCGCAAACTTAAAGATACCAGTTACAAGATGTACGAAGACATCCCAAGAGAACTACAGGACCTGAGAAAACTACAGATGAAGAGACTGAAGAAGGCTAGAGAAGAGGGCAAACGCGCTAATTTCAGCAAATCGCAACCTGATAAACTTTATATTGACGGCAAATATGTTGAGATGTAAAATATTATAAGCCGAGATGTAAAGATGGGTTTTTCTGATAGAATGTAATTTATGTATTTTGCAATTTTTGCAGCACCGAAGTCATAAAATAATGTAGCTGTCTTAATTAACATCTAATGGGTGCTGAAACTTTGCGAGCTGGTAGGCTTCAATCTGAATTATTTAATACCTCTGCAATGCTTCTTCCGCAATTATAAGCTTTATTTAGTGTAAATTATGGTGTAGGAGCTAGAGCTCAAGGTTCACTGGCAAGGTTTCGTTGAGGGATAAGGCTCTAATACAGTTCACTCTGGAGCAAGAGGTAAGGGTTTTAATTTTTCCTTTTTCCCTGTCTTTGCTAATGTTTTGTTTTATGTGTAGTAGGTTGTTTGTTCCGCATTGTGTAATAGTCAAAGAACCTTTGTTTTTCGTTTCTGTCATTAGTGCAGTGTATGCTTATTGTTTGTTACATGCTAATTTAAATTTCTTTTTCGTTGGCTGCTGCTTTCCCCTTGTGGCCAGATACAAAGCCCCCAGAGGTGCTTTTCTTGCAATATACAGGTGTTACTTCAAATAACAGGAGGAGCTGCGGTTGCGCATGCGCAGTTGCGATCACTTTTCGCACGAGAGAAGTGAATGTTTACCTTTTTATGGCCGTAGTTTAACCTCTTTATACCAGCTTCTGAGCTATATCACTTTGTATAGAGGACGGTACATTAGACTTTATCAAACCTATGGCTAGTAGACGTATTGTTTTGAGGTTTAACGATGGCAAACTGCGTTGAAGTGCTCTGAGGAGAAAAGGGTTTTGGTCAATATGGCGGCCGCTGCCATCAAGAAGGCAGTTGTTCCCTACCACGCTATAAAGCCTAAGGGGCATGCTTTCGCTTACACACGCCAAAAGGTGAGTAACTATGCTTTGAATATTGTATCATTGGTCGAACTATGCACATCAATTACACGAACTTGTGAATAATTTTGTCTTTGAAAACCCTCCATCGCCTTAAACCTCGGAATAGGGAAACACTTCTGCTTGTCTAACTCAAAATCTACGCGCATATCCAACGAAAAATGGGCAGGAATTTTTCAAGAAAAGAATGTTTGTATCGGATATTGTCCAAAGAAAATAAGTAAAATTCGGGTTCATGTTAAAATGCTTTAGATCTCTCCATGCCCTTTTACTCCAAGGCAAGTTCACTGATCTTGACATCCGTCTCACCTGCCTTGGACTTGCTGTACAATGGTTGATTTTAATGTTCATTCTGTGCACTTGGTATAAACATTTTAAGTAAACAACAATCGCTGACATCGAGTGATATTTAAAGATCAGGCTTAGGCAAGCTAATTGTGACATATTTATTGACATTCCTGATGATAATTTTCCTTCATTATGCAACATTCACACATATATCCAATAAGATTCCTTGGAAGACTTTGACTGCTATATGTATTATTTATATTTTTGCTGCTTTGATCACTGACAAAAATCGATGTTATTGTCAAAATTGGAGCAATACCCTGTTTTCAGGGTCAAATGTATAAACATATTTCCCCCACTTCACATTTGATGCATTTGCATACAAAATTACTTCTTGATAAATTAATTAATTATCCAAAAGAGTTAGGAGGGTTTGATACTCTATATCCTTAAAGGCAATAAATTTCTCTCTAACAGACTCTCTGATTAAGAGCCATCCACCATAGACTACCTCCAAAATTAGACTTATACGCCAAGGCTTGGGGTTCTTAGCAAGTTTGCTCTTTGGAAATAGTTTAGTGTAGATGATTTCAAAAAAGTCTCTAAATTCGTCGAATATTGTGTTTCCTGGCCATTGAGTGAAATGTGGAGAGGTCCAATGCATGGCATTAAAGAAAGAATAGCAGGTTGATCAGAGTTGACAGTTCCATTCTCTTTTTCAGGTCCAGAGTGATATGACAGAGTGTAGCTGTGGTCTGAGTGAGCTGTCGCAGAAGAGGACTGTGGTTGAGATTGTAATGCAGAGGATGCATCAGCATGTTTGTAGTATTTTTGAAGGGTTTCATACGTAGAATTGTGGAGGCCAGTCACCAGGTTGAGAACGAAGGAATTGCTTTAGATGTTCTAAAAGATTTGTACTGAGCACAATGTCAAATGCAGCAGCAAAGTCATCATTGCTCTTAAGATTTAACTCTACAAAATCCACCAAGTGGACATCCTGCATTTGACGCATGGTTCTGACGGAGTCATGTTGGCAGTATTGATGTGATGACAAGCGATGCCTTTCAAGTTCTGGGTTGAAAAAGCAGTTCCGGATCCAACTAGGCATCATAGAAGAGTAAGATTGAGAAAGTTTGTACATTGCTGCAGGGCCAGAGACAGAGTTTACAACAGCTGGAATATCCAAAGCTTTGAGAGAGTGGTAGTTAGTTGCAGGACAGGCCGGTATGGCAAGGATGTTCCTAAATAACTTAACAAGAATGGTACACGTAGATTTGGGATTACAAGATTGACTAGTAGTCGGCCTTCTAATATTGTGGATAGCGGTGTAATCATCGATAATAAGTACAATTTGGTGTTTCTTAGCAATTGCTTCTGTGACAAGATCATTAAGTCTCTTTGCAGTTCCTTGAGCTACTTCATTGTAGATTCTGTTGGCCGTATGCCTACAGCATTTGGATCCCAAAACATGTTGTTGTTCAATCCCGTCCTGATTCAAGTTTAACTGTTTTCAAAAAAGTGCGTGATCCGTCTGGAGCCAGTTGCAAACTTGACTTAGGCCATAACATAGCTTATATATAATTGCCACAGCCCGTTTTTTTGCAGTTCCTCTTTCAGATCACATCCTAGAGCAATAAAAGATAGGGCTTTTTCAGTAAATCTTTATTTGCAAAAGGGAACCAAAAGAAGCAGGTGTAATTTAACCATCTGCACTCTTACGTTTAGAAAGCTGTACCATGTTCTCGGAAACTTCTTCAAAAAGCCCGGGTGGTAAGAGGGTGTGGCCATCTGGGGCACGGAGTACCTCTCCAAAACGTGTGTCTTCGACGCGCCACTTAAGCTGTTCAAATGCCGTTGTGGGGTGATTATCGGTTTGCGTAGAGACAGTAGAGAGAGTTTGTTGGGGTGCTGGTCTTACAGGTGAAGCCCGTCAACTGTCAATAAAAAAGATGTATATTTTTATTTCCCCAGGGATACTTTGCAGTAGTACCTAAATGTCTGTTTTACCAAATGCTTCATTGTAACAGGGTTTTTTTTTAAATAAATATGAGTACTTACGTGTTCAAATGTTTCTCCAGTCTTCCTATGTTTACTTATCGCAGCCCTGCACGTGCTGCATATCTGGCTGTCTTCATCCATGACCAAGTTTGATCCAAAGCATTGCTTTATGTCGGCTACAAAACTGTGCGCCGGCCGAGTTTGCACGCGAGGCTTTGATTCGAAGCGTTTTTTTGCATATAGCGCATATCACTGCAGCATTTTTTCTGCTCTGGACAAGTTTGAGCCCAAGGAGACAAGCAATGAACAGAAGCAGTGATGTCGACATGTTCATTTCGCGGCTGTCACGCACTTGTCACGCAACGTTCGTTCTGGCGGTAATTGATTCATGCGCCAGCGATCCACGGTCTGCGATCCGCGGTCAGCGCATGGCAACAACAGAATCTCCTCCTGTTACTTCAAATTAGGTTTTAAGGTGAAACAAGAAAACAATGGCTAATTTGTGCGCTAAATGTTCGAGGGATCCGTGACCTTGCTAAAGGAAAGTCTATAATTTCTTGGGCAGAGAAAAAGAAAGCGGATATTATCTTTTTGCAAGAAACCTACAGCACAGCTGATGTTATTAATTCATGGAAATACCAATGGCCAGGTGATATGTTTTATTCTCATGGCACAAATCACAGTAAAGGCGTTTTAGTTCTTGCCAACAAGTCTCTACAGTTCGAACTGGAAAAGGTTATTAAATACAGAAATTAGGTTGACGGGAGCAAACCTTTCACAGTCAAATACTTCCGTCGATTCTACATCGGTAAATTGGAAATCAGTATATAAGAGTTAATAGAAAAATGTAAGATTCCTCCAACAGCACAATCTAAGTACAACTCCATTTACTGTGATGAAGCCACTTTAGACTGGAAAGAGATTTATCTCCTTCCTGGTCGTGTTTCGATAGACACTTATTCTAGAAGCTTTCGATACAAAATACTAAATCGCATACTGTATACAAACAGTACACTTTTCAAAATGAAACTTGTCTCTTCGCCTAAATGCTCTTTTTGTCAAGTTCACGACGAATCCCTCGAACATTTACTAGTTCATTGCAAGTTTACCCAGATCTTTTGGTCTGCGGTAACTACTTGGTTAAATGAATTCAACATAGGAATCGGATACTTAAATGAAAAGATCATTCTTTTGGGCGTCACAAATCAGGTTGAGAATTATAAACTTATCAATCATATACTTATTATAGGGAAACAAGTTATTTATTCATGTCGATGTAAGAATGTAAAACCGAGGTTGACACTGTTCAAAATTAAAGTTAGAGGTATATAAAATAAAACTTATGATATCAAAGAAAAACCAAAGAGAAATTACGAATTATGAGAAGTGGTAACCTCTGTTGGTATATTTAGTGCAGTTCTTTTTTACACCTAAATGTAACTTTTGTTAATTTAATAGTAATACATAGGGGAAATGTATAGGTTTTTGTGTATTTGTTTTTTTTTAGTTTAACGCAGATTTGTAACGTAGTTTTAATGTAGTAACGTAACGTAGTAACTGTATATGTGTAAGTAGTGTGTTGATATAAAAATGTTAAAAAAAAGGACGCCATGGCTTTCAACACGCTGACTGCAAACTAATATCTACGCAAGGCGTTCAGGCATTTAAATGAAATGAATCATGGGAAGTTCAAAAGTTAAACATATCACCTTGCTTTTCAAAACTCCTTTATCAAGAAATCATTCCTTTTCCGCTCGCGATTTAGCATTCCATTGTGTTCATTGATTTCAATATAAAACATTGTTTTTACTAATTAATTTTTGATTGACAGCAACATATCACCATCTACTGTTCAAATTTTTTATCGACATTGGGATGTTTACATTTGTTTACCTACTCATTTGTTCGCATACCCTCATAAACGTTTTGGTTTGTTTCTTGATCTATAATAGCAAAAAAAATCAGATTGGCCTCATACATCAAAAATTGCCTCAAATAATTTGTTTCTCAGCGTCACACGCTCCCTGAAAGCAAAGAAATTACGCGCGGTCCTCATAAACATCACACCTGTATCATGTTATCGCGGGTTTTCAATGCCAATTCCAACAATAACAACAACGACCGATGTCGCATAATGTGTTCTCATTATCCGGCTACCCAGCATATATTTCCGGGGAAAACACTGAGGTATTTTCACGTGTAACAAGTTTATTTCGGTTCATGCTTTATAAAACGAAGTAAATTCATGTGTAACACTCAATCAATCAATTAATCAATCAATCACTCAACCAAACAAACAATAACTTTATGAATGTGTCGGTTCATGGATTAAAGAACGAGATATATTCATGTGTAACACCCTTGTTTTCATATTCATGTGTATTAAAAACACGCTTACTTCGGATCATGGATTAAAGAACGAGGTATATTCATGTGTAACACGCTTGTTTTCATTTTCATGTGTATTAAAAACACGCTTATTTCATGTGTATTAAAAATGCGCTTATTTCGGATCATGGATTAAAGAACGAGGTATATTTCATATTCATGTGTATTAAAAGCACGCTTATTTCGGTTCATGGATTAAAGAACGAGGTATATTCATGTGTAACACGCTTCTTTTCATATTCATGTGTATTAAAAACACGCTTATTTCGGTTCATGGATTAAAGAACGAGGTATTGTTTTCATATTCATGTGTATTAAAAACACGCTTATTTCGGTTCATGGATTAAAGAACGAGGTATATTCATGTGTAACACGCTTCTTTTCATATTCATGTGTATTAAAAACACGCTTATTTCGGTTCATGGATTAAAGAACGAGGTATATTCATGTGTAACAAGCTTGTTTTCATATTCATGTGTATTAAAAACACGCTTATTTCGGTTAACGTTTATGGATTATAGAACGAGGTATATTCATGTGTAACGCGTGTTTCCAGGTTATTTTGTCGAGTAGACCACTCGTACCGTACGACTCGTTCAACTCGACAACTTTTCGCTGCGGCCCTTTGAGTGAACTAATTAATTAGATGCAGTTTTCGAGTCGACAAATTAATTTTTGTCGAGTTGACAATACTTCTGTCCACTCGTACGACTCGTTCGACTCGACAACTTTTTGGTGCGGCCCTTTGAGTGAACTAATGAGATGCATTTTTCCACTGGACAGCTCTAGTTGTCCAGTCGACAAAACCTGTCCACTCGTACGACTTGTAAAATGTATTTTTTCAACTGGTGTCGCCTTGTCCACTCGTACGACTCGTAAAACGTATTTTCGACTCGTATCATGTCGACAGTATTGGACATGAGTGAAATGACGTCAGTAGCACAAGATGTTTCCAATGGAAACTGGCTCTTTCGCCCCTGACAACAGCAGAGTTTAAATGGTAAAACTTAGGCGCAAAACTTCCCATGTTGCATACTCAACTGATCAATATGCATACACACTGTAGTATCAGTACCTGTTAAAGAAAAAGCACAGCTTGTTTCCTAGCCATTTACAGCTGGGACTGTATGTGCATAACAATCATGAACGTTAATCCTTCATTTTGTTTTTTCCCAGAGGGCCACGTTGTTCAGCTTATGAATGAACACATCAGTTCTGGTTTTAGTGAATCTTTAGTGTTAAAGATATTCACTGATACATGTGAAGCTGTAGCCAAGCTTCACCAAGCAGACCCACCTGTCATCCACAGAGATCTTAAGGTAATTGTCTACTTCCTTTCTTTTTTATCTAGATCTTAACAACATTTTCATTAGGTAAACAAAAGCATTAAAAAAATGTTAAACCTGACCTAAAAAAAGTTTGTCACTTCATCAGTGAGAGTGAAATTTTATTCTGATGAAGGCGACAGAATGTTTGCCAAAAATTTAGTTTATTTCTCAGTGTTCACTGCAAGCCCCGGCAACTGGCGAAAATCGCCATCTATTAGTCCTTGGTGTGCCAGCTACTCTTGAGATTAAAAACATTTTTTCAATTTAAATAATGTAAAATGAAACAATCTTAAAGTTGTATAGGTTTTCTTTACCTTTTAATTACCTCTCCAAGCTAAAACAATGTAACTTTGGCTGAAAACGTGAAGAAAATGAGGCAAGAATCGCGTTAATGCTGTTAACGAGCTCGCAAACACGAACTACACTCGGCTCATTAATGGTCAGCAGTTTAGACCTCATGTAAGACAACATTATGTGTATATTGCTTCATTGCTCAGTGCCACCTACTACTAAAACATTCTCCTTCTACTTCAAATTTTTGGGAAAACCCTGATTTCGTAATCTTTTTTATTTCAGATACAATTTTTTAAGCTTTTATCATAAACACTGACTGCCCATACAGTATATTAATTTTTATTTACATTTTCAAATTTAGAATACTTAACCAAAAACGGTGCATCAAACATGTTATATGACTTTCCAGTGTGTGGCATCCATTATGAGTTCCAGAGAAATGAATAAAGTACAGATACAGGGTGTTTCATCAGAGAGGCACAGTGGCCTAATAGCTAGTGTGCTGGACTGCAGATCAAGCAGTCCAGGCTCACTGCATTATGTTCTTGGGCATGACACTTTACATGTACTGGCAGGGTCTGAAATTAATGGTCGTCCAGTCGTCAGAGACGACCAGAATTAACACTGATGACCAAATCACAGAACATGGTTGCCCATTGGATGACCATAATTCAAACTCCCATCCTCTTGAAGATATAAACAGTTGCTGAAGACCTTAAAATTTAAAATCTTGGGTCAAGAATTCTGTATGAGAAATGGGACAGTAAAATAGCCAGTCCATTTGTTACGATTCCCACACGAACGTTCGCTTACTCCGCCATCTTGTTTTGCATTTTACTGCTGAGCAGTAATGACCCAAATTCTTAGAAACTCCCGGATGTGCATGCCATGTGCTTCTCTCAAAATGGCAGACGCTGCGGATTCTGTGAAGTGAAACACTTTGTTCTGGTATTTGCTTAACACAGTAAACCAAAAGAACTCACACCACGGCAAACTGAGAAAATCACAGCGGCAAAACAAACTCTGCAAATTGATGGTGCCGGTTTTGTAAGTCAGATGGAATACTTCACTTTAATTTTATTTTAAGTTATGGCATGCCCCCTTTTATTGCTTGACAACTAGATTTCATCTTGGACGTCTAGATCTGAAAAGATGGTTGTCCAATGGGCAACCTACTTCAATAGGTAATTTCAGACCCTGACTGGTATAACCACAAACAAACAACCAGATTGTACCAGGGATAAAATTTAAACCACAAGATGCATGATTATGTTAGTTGGCAGAACTGAGTTCATAGGAATCCTGTAATGCTAGTGAATTTCAATACTAGTATTAAAAATCTTACTTTAAACTGGTCGCTTTAAGATGAGCTGGAGTCTCTGTCTCAGCGTCCCCCAAAACCATTTTAACTCTTTTTTTTTTCTCAGTTTTGAGACAACTGTAAAATTCTGTCATGGACCTACTATTTGCTAGAAGCTGAGATGAAAATCACTGTGTTTGCCCATTAAATTTTTTAAGAGTATCACAGAAATCATAGAACTTTTTAAGAGTTCGTATGGTTTTGGGGGATGCTGACTCAAAATTAGAGACGTTTGCTTTTATGGAATTTGAACCATGTTTGAAGATCCATAACTTGGTCTCTACATGTATTCATCCTAAAAGCATCAAACTTGGTCAGATGGCCAATCTCGATGTGATCCTTCATGTGGTGGTGTCTGTTTATCGATTGGTTAAAATTTGAAATTCACCCCAGTTCCCTGTGCAACTCCGGAATGGCCAATTGCATGGCAAAAATAAGCTTAACTTATGTCCATTGTGTGGTCTCTTGGTATTTTGGCACCATTTAATTGCTATATTCCAACATGGACCAGTTAAATTCAATTCTACTACCTTAAATCCAGGCCTGGAAATCCTGGAAAATTAGGATAAGTCATGAAAAGCCATGGAAACAAAACAATTAGACGGTTGTCTCAATTCACATCCAAGAGCTTTGCAATACACTGTACTGTTTTAGCACATTTATGGTGATATGATGTATCACCTGTTCTGACATTTGAGGCTTTCCAAGGTGATGGTTTTTGTTATGTGGTCAAGGTAAGTCAAGGTATTTTAAGAAGCAACCCAGAGTACTGGTTACTTGTACTGTTCAAGACTACTGCAGTGTATATTTCATGCAATCAATCAATCTTTATTTTCAGGTTGAAAACATTTTACGCAGTGACCGAGGAGACTTTGTGTTATGTGACTATGGCAGTGCAACTAGAAGAGTTGTCCATCCACAGGTTAGTTTGAAAAGGGAGAACAAGTCATGTGAAGGAGTATCTTTAAGACTAAACGCACATGGTAATTTAGTCTACTAACCATAGTCAAAAGATTGAAGCATAAAATAAAGCATTTCTTGTTGTTGTGCATTGTGCGATTACCAAATGATGTAAAGCAAAGGATTAAATCAGTAGACAATAGACAGTACCCATTACACAATACAGTAGCTAACCAACAGTAGTTTCCACAACACTAACTGAAGATATTCATGAACCCAAATATTGTAGCACTGTAAACATGACTGTCTGTCCTCATTGTATTCATACAGTTATTTTAGGACTGTTTTTGGAATGCAAAATAACAAGTTTTATTTTCACAGAAAATGTTTTTAAACATAATTTTCATATTCTTGAAAACTTGTTTTTACAGGATGAAGGTGTCACTAAAGTTGAAGAGGAGATACAAAAGTAAGTATAGCACCATAGCCCTGGGGTAGGGGTATAGGCACCATACCCCTGGGGTAGGAGTATAGGCACCTAAAACAATACATTGGCTGTCACCTTTTTATTTTACTGTAACAGTTTTTCTCCACAAGGCCTGCTTAATGAAACATTAGGCCACTTTATCATGGGAAGAACGGTCCAGCAATTGAAAGCTTGCCTGCAATTAAACATTGCCTCCAGGAAGAAGGGTTCAAAGAAAATTGATTTTCAAGGGCAAGTTGCAACCGTCATGTGCTAGCCTGAAGGTCTCTCTCAGTGGCTTAATTCACCATTACTACATATTAGTTTTTCTTAAAAATGTTGTTAATCTAAGTAGCAGCATTGCAATGCTCTCTGTGACCTTATAACTTGGCAAACTGTAAGAGCTGCTATAACAGCTGCAGCCTGGTCTCTCCTCGTGAATTGTGAACATAGTGTATACTAATCTGATAGCTGGACTCACAAACTCATGTATCAACTGTCTTTGTAGGTATACAACATTGTCTTATCGAGCCCCTGAGATGGTTGATTTATACAGTGGCAAATCAATTTCCACTAAAGCTGATATCTGGGTAGGTACACTTGCTATTATAGTCAGAGTTATCAATTCATTTTATTATTAATTGGTCAAAATTACAACCACACCTTAAAGTAGAGCTCTTAATTCAGTTGACAGTAATGATGCACAATGTACAGTATGCTGTACTGAATGGCTTTACTTAACATGTACAGATGGCAGTTAAGAGAGCCAGTTTTAGTCCTTCTATTTTATTACCGGTATTTATGAATTTTACAGCTTTGCTCTGTTATAACAGTACATTGTCAAGAAGTCAAAGGAAAAAAATCCCATTTTGCAGAAAGAACTTGTACTGTACATGTAATTTTTGATCTTGTCGATAAACTGAAGCCACCAGTTCATTTCAAGTTTTGAGTGGAGAAAGAACCCTCATCAATGTGCAGCATAATAGTCGTTTTACACTCTATACAGTACTTTGTTTAAATTTTTATACTATTTCTCTTTAGGCTCTTGGGTGTCTTCTTTACAAGCTGTGTTTCTTTACTCTCCCATTTGGTGAAAGTCCACTGGCCATACAGAGTGGTCAATTTACCTTCCCTGAAAACTCTCGCCATTCACCTCGACTCCACAGACTGATCAGTAAGTTTTCTTGACACACTGCTGTTTCTGTTCAGAATTGTTTGTGTACTTTTTTACAAAATACATGTAAAATCATTGTTGGGTTTCCAGTGATTACCGTATGTTTTTCAGCTTCTTCAAATCATGGTAAAAATATAACAGTTTCCTTTAATTCTTGATGAACCTTAATTAAATTCAGGATGTGCTTGCTTTTAGGCTACACTCTTAACCCAGACCCAAACACCAGACCAGATATCTTTCAAGTGTCCCACGTGGCTTTTAAACTTAGAGGACTTGACTGCCCTGTTGCTAACGCAAAGGTTTGTAACGCTTTGTTTAAAGGGGCTTTGTCACGGATTTTAGCAGATTTTTGAACAGCCAAAATACATATTTGTCTCGAAGGAAACCTAAAAATACTGGTTTATTTTAATTCTAACTTGAAAAGTCAAGGCTAAACATTTCAAGTGTGTCCGCACGTCTTCAAAAAAAATCGGTCTTCATAGCTAGCCGTGGTTTGATTTCTCTCGGCAAATTAATAGATGATCAAATGTTTTTTGTGGATTTAGTTGCCTACCACTAATTTCAGAATAGTTTAGACCAAAAATCTGCGAATTTCCTGTGACGTAGCTCCTTTAAGCATTAACAGTATGGACAAGAAGTCTTAGTATGTTATTTACAGATTCTTTATCGTAAATACGCGTCGCGCGGTATGTTTGTGACACATGACTAATTGTGTAAACCAAAGATTGTTGATCATACAATACAGTGAAACGTACCAGGCGTTGCGCTGTGGGTTTTTACCATAAACAAAGCGAAAAACATCTTGGTCGAGAGTGTCGTTGGAAGGGAAGTACACCTGTATGTTTGTTTGTGCATTTGGAACAGACACAAGTAGTGCGCCTTCCCTCGACCTTTTAATCGTGTCTAGCCCCCTGGCTTTTCCGTATTTCATTTAATTTATACGCGCCGAGGATTGCTTGCGCTGTCCAATACGTATTCCACTTCCATTTCACTGTGCATTGAGACGGTGTTGTTGTTCTTTGTATATCACAGAATGTAACAATACCAGACTCTCTTC
Source organism: Meandrina meandrites (assembly GCA_963693305.1). NCBI lineage: Eukaryota > Metazoa > Cnidaria > Anthozoa > Scleractinia > Meandrinidae > Meandrina > Meandrina meandrites. Next base: position 18,571,959 of record OY855907.1, on the reverse strand, counting down.
CTGAAGTATCTCCCGAGGCACAACAGAAGGTAGAAAACCCTGGCCGTGCCGCCCCCAAAACAAGGTAAGGAGTGGATATAGTGCATTACAAGCTGAAATAATACGTTTATTTAAGTGTCACTGAAATCGCCGCCCGGGTTCAGTTATACTGAGCGAAAATAAGCTTATCTAGAAGCAGCGTTAATTGTGTGCATGGTTTCTCACACCTCAAGATCGAGGAATGCCGCAAAACTGGTTAAGAACGGTAATTTTAACTGAAACTTTAGGCTCACCACGTATCTCTGAATTCAAGTCGTGTGCTTTAGAGGCAGAGACTATCCTCGTAACACGATTGTGTAACGGCATTCATTGTACTCTTCGTGTAGGAGACATGTAGTGTCAACTCAAACTTGGTTCTTTGTTGCAGGCGGCATGAAGGTCCAGTCACCACATCCCTTGCTCCTCGTCAGCGCCCGCGGGCAGGCCAAGGTGCTCAGCATTTAAGCCACATTGCAAGCCCTCAGCAAAGCCGCAAGCAATACAACCAGGCACAGAGAGGAACTCTGGATGTTCAACAGGCTCATGGCTTGAGCCACATGGCCAGTCCCAGACAGAACAGAAGAAACATCTCACAACACCAACCAAGGGGAACAGAAAATTATGCATCTCATCAGCAAGCCCATCGAAACGTGAGCCAACAGGATCCCACTGGTGTTTATGCTGAAGCTGCTGCTCCAGCCAGACCAGACCTAGTTGGTGTGGCCCCATCATCATCAGTCTTCCGTCAGGCTCAGCCAGGTCCGCAATTTGCTTATCAGCAGCAAATGACTAGGGACCAGTATTTGCAGCAGCAGTATATGCAACAACAGCAGTTGGCACAACAACAATACTTGCAACAGCAACAGCAGCAACAGCAGATGCTACTTCGGCAGCAGCAGCAGCAGCAGCAGCAGCAGCAGCAACAGCGATTCCTCCAACAGCAGCAACAACAACACCTGCTTCAACAACAACAACAACAACAACAACAACAACAACAACTGGCTCAGCAACAGTTGAACTATCAGAGGAAGGCTCAATCAGGTCAACAGTACTCGCCTGCTGCCCAGACACATCAGGTCCAACAGCAGCAAAACATAGCCCAACAGTTGTTTCACGACTCTGACCAGTGCCAGCTCAATCCATTTTATGATTACCAACAGTATCCAGGAGAGCAGGTCTACCAACCAACGGCTCAGGACTACTGTGCCATCCAGCCGCATGTGTCAGTTCAACCTTCTCAAGATGTTGGGCAGGCTGTGTCACAAGAAGCAAAGCCTGAGAACCACAGTGATGCGAGATTGTTACGACCACGCTACATGTCTCACAACCGCTCAAGGTCTGATCCTAATTTTGCAATTGTCAGTGAAAGGAACGGCCAGATTCAAGCGGCGTCTTTTACTCCTCTGGCAAACGGGAAAACCTCTTATCACTCACACTATCGCAGTCCCAGTGACCCTGCTCTTAACCTTGTCAAAGAGGCTGAACCCGCAGATATGCCTTTAGTTGACATTGAATCGAACGATGTATCCACACCTCACTGGAATCCGTTTAGTCCATTTTACCAGTCAAATGAGCAAGATTTCTTAGCAAATCCAAGCGATGTTACTGATGATGACTTTGCTTCGTTGCGCCAGAGTGAAGTGGACGAGTCTCGAGGTGGTCCCGTTGCTGGTTATCATCAATCCAACGTTGGTAATCCACAAACTTCTGAAGTACACCAGGAGGCTGACATGTTTGGAGCTACTGCTTTTGGTAGCCACGTGCCAGAGTCCTATCAACAGAATGCGAACTTTGAAATTGTAGATAATGAAGATTCGTCTGCCCAGTTTAGAGACCTTAGTGCTATTGATCCACAGCAAAACGTAAACCGAGTTGTACAGGAAGGTAACAACCCCTTTCTCCAAGGCTATCGCACGTCTGAGATTGAACAGCATTTGAATTTAGCAGACCAAGCGTCAAGCGATAGTGAACCAGAGATCGGTGAGGTGGCTGAGCTCAACCCACCCCTCTCCCCTGGGTTTTCCGATCCATTTGGTGCTGCACCATTCGTCGTGCAGAAAGGTAAACCAGTGCCACGACCTCCACAAGATGTGTTTGGTTCTTCGCCATTTACTGCTCCAGCGCCATCACAATCAAAGGATGACGAAAAACAATTAACTAAGAGATCTACAGACGAACAGTCAGCTGGTTCATTTGGCCTTTCAAACCCTTTTCCTTCGGTACAAACAGGTGAAGGGAATGTTCATGCGTTGGCCTCATCCCCTTTTGTTGAAAATATTGAACGCGATGCAGCTCAAGGTTCCGCATTTGAGGATCCGTCTGGTTTGGTAAACCCTGCGGCAGATTTTATGGACAACCTGGAAGATCCATTCGGTGGAGTGTCCTTTAATGCTAATCCAGCTGTCAAGAGAAGAAACGCCAAGAAGCAGCAAGGATTGAGAACAGAGGCACCAGTTCCAGCTACAAGGAGTGATCAAGCCCCTCGTCCGCGGCCCCGGCGGCTTTTACCCCAAACACCAGACAAAACCCCTGGGGTGGCCCATCCTGGACAACGTGTTGTAACTGGACAGGCGAGAGTCCAGGGAGTCAGAGTTATTCCCGTAGGGCCATCGGCCCAGGGTCCCAGGAAACCTGCTCCTTAGGCGACTGAAAAAATAAGTAGAATATAAAGCAACCTCTTGTCACAGACTAAATTGAGCGCTGGGCATCGGAAGAAGAATACCTAATATGAAGCGTTGGGTTAAAAAAAGTTTCTTGTTGAATTGTTCGAGGTTCACAGTTTCGAATGCTATTTGCACCTCACTGGAGAGAAATGGAAAATGTCAAGCTAACCTTGCTGTTAGAAGGAATTTAAAAAATAATAATGCACTTGGTAAAGCACCTGGCGTTAAACTACCGCTAAGTTCAAACATTATGTTAAGTTTTTGAGGTAGTAAACAAAATAGTTTGCTTAGTCGGTCAAGAAGAGTTTAGTGACAACCGCCATTAATTCCTTATTAGTTTTTTCCTTTTTGCGTTATTTGTAAGGTTTTTCAAGGATAAAATTGGCTTCAGAAGAAGTTTGTCATGTAGGTAATGAAGTGGAGTTGTGAAATCACCAAAAACTGTCTGTCGTTCAACACCCTAATGACCTTCTTACACGTATAATGATGACGAAAGGAAAAATCTAGTGTCTAGTTCTCATTTTATGTTGTCAATCTTGGTTCTTGAGCCCTCCAGGGCGGTTACTTGTGCGTTACGAAACGCTTATGTTGGCAAGCGTTGCGTGACAGGCCCAATACAACTGTTTCGAAGATATTTGATATGATATCTTTACAGGCATGAGCATGGTTGATACTAAACATTCAGTCGCTGTGCTGGTCCACAGTGTGTCAACCCAGAAGGAAATTGTTTTCTTTTTCTTTTTAAACAAGTGTCTCTAATCTCCTAGCTTTCGTTGAAGAAGTGTTTTTTTTATGTACTGGAAGATGATAGAGTTGCTTGTAAATAACACTGTCTTCCACCAGTCTTCGTCTCATTTGTAAGTGTTAAGTTCGACTAAAATATTCCGATCACAAAACAATGTACATTCCTTTTAATGTGAGCTCTGAGAAATTGTTGGTACACTAAAAATATCTTCAGGTTGATGATGATTCTCCTCACGTGTGGCCGGCGTTGTAATGATAAATTAGATGTTTATCCTCGGGATATTATTCCTGAACAATAAGTTCGCTATAGGATTAACAGCCTTATCACTTGTGACAAGTTTGAGATGAATCTGAAACCCACTTGTAATCTAATGTTTTTAATCTATGACCTATGAAGCGAAATTGCATCGAGAGCAGCGTAATATATTAAAAGTCATATTTTCATCTGATGTGGTCCACATTATGTGTGATTTGTATTCCCCAATGTTTCTTGTTTCGTTACCGGATGGAGAGGTGCAAACCTTTTTTGAGAAAACGAGCCGTTACTTAAACCTCAGAAATGAGGCGGAGTCGATCTACACGTTTATATTTGAAAGCATTATTTCTTTTGATTTGATGTGATGTCAGGATGGGCTTTAACAGATAAACGGTTACAAACAACAACCCACAAATGGGTTGAAATTGTAATTCCAATTTCGCCTAGACCACAACGACCTTGGAGAAAATTAACAAAAAAAAAAGAAAATCGTGCAAAGCGAGTCGTGAAAAAAAAAAATCTTGCAAGCCCCAAGTGACCGATAATCCTCTCCATCCGTCCCTCAAACCGGTGAAACGTGGTCACAAAATGAACAGAAAAGCATAAATTAAAATTGTTTGGAATAGGTCTTAGTTTTGCCCAAGTACTTTGGGGGAAAAGCGGGTTTCATGACTGCAGTTTAATTGAAACTTTCTGTCGGTCGTGATCCTGCGGACAATTTCGGCAAGCTATATTTTTATCCTTGACATGTCGTGGTCGAGAAGCTTGCTTGTCTCAATGATCATAAAAGCTATGCTGGCTGGCGGGCGGGGCCTTGGAACTGGTAGGTTCGACATTGCCAGATATGTTAAAGGGGAGAGGCCCGATCAAGAACAGCCGCTGAGCGTCCTGGAGCTAAAGGGCGTTATTGGCCAAGTGGCGTTGCTACGTGTTTACGTCATTGCCACATTTATCACCCTACAAAGCGTATAAAAAGAACACTGTAAACACCGAGGGTTATAAAGAAACCTTTATTTCAACACTAGAAACACGGCATGAAAACATAACTTTGCTGTGATGTAAAGCTGGGCCAGGCGTAAATTTGGAATTTAATCAGCTTTACGCTACCTTTACATTTTTAAAGCTCACCTTTAAACCAGCTTTACACATGTTTAAAGCTTGCTAAAAGAGACTAAAACTCTTTTAAGCGAACTTTACGCCAGGTTTAAGCACGGTAGCGTACCTTTAACAACATTTAATTGATAGCGTAAAGTTGGATAACCAACTTTAAGGAGATGTAAGCCGCCTTTAATTTTCCGTAAATCTCCATTTTCGTGCTGTGAACATATAGTACACCTGTTCACAGTAATAATAATGTAACGAATAAATTCTTTTTATGGTCTACTCCCCCCCCCCCCCCCCCCCCCCTCCCCCGTTGTATTGATTTAATACTATTCTTTTGATTCTTTCTTAGAACAGAGTTTATAAATGAAATAGTTACCGCATTTTCTCGATTGCCGGGGGGCACCAGGTCTGGAATGAAAGCCTGGTTTCCAAGTTGTATTTGTAATTACACACATCAAGCATTTATTCAAGGAACAATAAGCTGTAGGCCGAAAGATGGAATGATAAAATAATGATAAACGGTGTTGCATAATAAACACCAGGCTCGAATACTGCAAAAGTCCGAAAGAAACTCCGTGTCAACCAGGTCAAGTTTGAAATAAGTAAACGCCGGGAGCGTTTAATCGAGAAAAAAAAGGCATTTTATTTTCTTAGCTCAGTTTCACGAACATAGAATTTCGATTTATTGATAGTCCAAATAACTTCAGTTCTTATGAGTCTGATAAAACACTTCCACTTCATGAGGCTGGAAATTGTAGCTTCCTGCGAACACGCTTTTTGCTGCACTTGAGCCATATCTGTAGCCCGCCAGCTGAACATAGCTGTGACCCAAATTGCTGTAAGAATTCGTGTTGGAACCTGCAGAGTTAGCGATGTAAATATCGTGACCGCCGCCGAATGTTGGACCGTACCCGCTGTTCCCATATATGGCATGTTCACTACTTGTGACGTGAAGTTTGAATGGTTCCAGTCCATAACGATTTTTAAATGAGAATATGAAGCTCCAGGTTGAGTCTGAGTACGAACTGCCGGAATCTAAAACATAAACATTCTGAATCAGGAAGGTTATCTAAATTTGAAGAGAACCAGATTTTTGTAATCGGCGCATAGAACTTGCAAACCTCAAAGCACTAGCAGCAAGGCTCAGTCTTCTTTTCACTGACGGAAACTTTAAAAGGATGGCCAAAGTGACACATCGGGCACCGGGCGATATTAAAAATAAAAACCCAGCCATTACTGCTGTATGAATCACAGTAGAAGTATACTTACGCCAGTCCCGGTCAGTATATCCTCCAAATATATACTCTCCCACTCTTATAAACGTCACGGAGGGTCCCAAGCTGTTGCACCGGGAATGGAATGTACTGCCACTCCAACCATGATCAGTAGCTCTGTAGCAAAGTTTCCACTTTGACGGCAGGGTGGAGACTGGATCCAGCCAGCGCTTGAGGAGCTCCCAATACTAGTTTTTGTTAAGAAGGATTTCTGATGGCTCAAACTCGGGTCCTGAAGGTTAAGAACAATGAGCGAATAAGGATTCGGAATGAAATGAGTTGTTTTATTTGGTCGCTATATTATACTAAGATCAGTGCAACTGATCGGATAATTTGTGAAGCCAAATAGCAATTGGAATTGGAGCCTTAATATATTTGGACCTTAACACAACATCAAAGGGCTACTTACTTTCAGCATAACCCAGCTGTAACTGGCTATTAGACAAACCCGCAATCAGATTGGTTTCTATCGGCTTTCAAAAGTTGACTCGGGGCCGCGCCCCTCACCAGCTATCAGCCAAAAGAGACCAAACAGGCCCATAGCCCGTATAGGGCAAAAATAAATCGAAAACGATCCCATGTGAGATCTCTTACCCGGTACACTTAGATGAATTGTATTTTCTGCTCAAGATTTTGCCCGGGCAACGAAGTTCTGCTCGGTACAGCTGACAAAGTAGACATTCACTATGCATAACAAATTGCTGCAAAGTCAGGCCCGTAGGGTGGGGGGGTTCGAGGGGTTCGAACGAACCCCGTAAAATGTTTTATGTCGGCATTTTTGGGGGGTTGAAAAGATAAAAAAAATTTACACAAAACAATCAAAAGGCTGTGATCGGTCGATTACAAGGACGACTACCTTCCTTGCCAGGGATATCGGAGGAAACCGCAACATTTTGGCACTACAATGAGAAGTTCTAATCTTTTGGATTGGTTAATTGATGTCAGATAATTCATCATAATCCATCATTCTTTCAACTTCTTGTCCATTCATCCACCCTGCATGTAATTTTAATAGTTGTGTTTTGAAAACTGTTTAAATGCGCACACTGAAAATTACTTTCTGCAGAGTTAATATTTATGGAAAGTGCATCCCACCTCAGAAATGCAGGTAATCACACTTGAGAGAACCTAAATTTACAAAATTTCCTGGGGAGGTGCCCCCAGACCCCCCTAGAGACTCGTGCCTCCAGCGCTAAAAAATAAGACTAAAACTGCAAGGGACCGCGAACGATAATGCTGCTATTCGTAGGATCTACTAAGAGATCTGATCAGCAATAAAATGAAATGAAATAACAATGCAAGCAAGGCTGACCATACTACGTGAAAAATAGACTTTGCGAGACAACACCACGACGGAGAGCCAACGCAAATAAATTGCCCAACCCGTACACTGTATCAAGTGTGGCAGCGCGTGATTCGGGGGACAAGTAAGTTCAAAGTACGGAACTTGATACAGTGTACGGGTTGGGCAATTTATTTGCGTTGGCTCTCCGAGCTGGCGTCATTTAGATTCGCTACACCGCACTGAAGAGTCCCAATAAGGACGAAACAGCTGTCTGCGGTTGCAATCCTGCTGTATCGGTTCTAGTCGTGGTGTTGTCTCGCAAAGTCTATTTTTCACGTAGTATGATCAGCCTTGCTTGCATTGCTAAAAAATACCTCCCAAAAAATAAAAGAACCCCCTTCAACAGAATCCACCCTACGGGCCTGAAAGTGTAGATATTTCACTCATTCGACGCGAGCGCGTTATGCGAATCTCACGGTGTTTTCGATTAAATTTTGATTTTTTTAGTTTACAACTTATATTTTTTGTGTTATTGATTTTTTTAAAACATTCTGCCTGAATTCCGCTCCCAATGTGCTTCTGCCGGCATAATTACCGCTGCGAAGTATAAATAGCGAATTATTCTCAAAATTCTGCACATTTATTTAAGCGTATCATCACCCAGACTGTGCACGGCTGTTTTTGCTCCATGTCTGTCCCACTAGGGACCTTTTTAGCTAAGGACAATCAGTACACCGAATCGATATGCCGAGCTCAGGACTAAAACTATCTTGGACGCTTTCTCACCTTCACATGTTGGTTCCTCCTCGGTCCAGTGTCCGATTTCATTACAAACTCTGACAAATGGTCCCCGGAGTCGGTAGCCTTTTTTGCACTTGTAAGTAACATTTTTACCTTTCCAAAATTCACTTCCTATCCTGTAACCATTCTCAAGAGCAGCAGGTTCATCGCACAGAAGATGACCTCGAGAAAGAATACAAATTTTCCATGATGTGAAAGGCGCTAATCACAATTTAATACACAAAATTCAATGTCCCTTCCATTCTCTTTCGCTTCGCTCAGCCGAATAGAAAACATTTCTATTATAATTAAAGGCGCAAACAACACAACAGTTTGTGGAGGGAGCCGCCAGCGTTCGAGTTTATAACATCAGTGAAATGCAAGTATAAGTGAAAAATGAAAAGTATCAGTACAAGCACCAGCAAGCTAAGTTATACACGACAACGTATACAGGACTTGAAGAAAAATAACAGCCAAAGCGGATACAGTAAAAAGGAATGTAAACGTGACAAGTATAAAATTTCAGCTATTGCAAACTACAGGGAAAAGACAAACTAAATTACGAAAAATTCACACTGTTTTACACAAAAATATGAAAAAATAGCCTCGAGTAGACTGGTCGGCGTCAAGTGGTGTGATATTCAATAGGAGTGGTTTAAAAAGGGGCTGGAGATCCCAATGGGAATTATGCAATACTCGCTAATAAACAACTAAAAGAAATACATTTTCTTACATGTTGGCACGACATTGCTCCAGTTCCCATTTTCCAAACACAGCCTGTTTGTAGGTCCTTCCAAGTGGTATCCTGTGTCACAAGCGAAGGTAACCATCTCTCCTGCCCAGTAATTCTCTCCAATCTTGTAGCCGTGCACAGGAACACCAGGGTCTCCACATCCCACAAGCTCTGACATTATTGAAAAAATATCAAATTACACAAGTTAGAAAAGTTGAAAATCTATTAAATATCAGAATTTAGGAAGTGATTGGCGATTTATGAAAAAAACATAAAACAGTTTTTTCTTGTGAGTGTACATTTCTACTGTGATTAAGGTTTCTAAACCGATGTCAGATAAAACAATCTTACATTTTCCACTTTTGAAATGAAAGTTTTTCTTGAGGTGTATTTTCAAAATTACGACCAATTACCTGTCAGTCAAAACGGTTGTGCATGCGTATTATCATGCTATTGTAAACAGTTCTTTATTCGTTATATTACTTATTTACCTGCAGTGGTATCAATCTCTGCAGTCCCGTTCTCGTAGTTTTTAAAGAAACACTTGTACACGCCCTGGTCAGAGGCACCAAAGCTTGGAATGATAAGTTCTCCCTTGACTTCATCAGCACTCTTTGAGGTTGTATTGGTAGAAACTACCACTCCATCCTTGCTCCACTCCAGACTGGGGACGGGAGACCCACGGGCAGCACACTGCAACGTAACACTGTCATGGACCTTTGTTACCATGACAACGGAGGGTGGTGCAACAGTAATAACAGGAGGAACTGATTGTGGAAGTAGAAAAATTAATTAATTAATTTGTCACCTTAAGCTTTCAATGGAGTTCAAAAGTGAAAAATATTGCTTTAGTTTTGCACGTTTGAGAACAAGGGTCAGTAAAAACTCTCTTTATAACTGATATAAGGAATAAGGAGCATACTTACTGAGTGGGAGGACAGGACCGCAAACAATTCCGCCCTAGATCATAGGGTACGAGACCTGAGCGTAGGCAGCGAGATGCTTCAAAATAACCCGGAGCCAAATATTTCCTCATCTGAATTCTTACTCGGAATATAACTTGGATGGAATCAGTTTACTTTTAATCATAATTAGCCAACATATCCATTTGTATAGGAGGTTTTTGAGAATCAAAACAAAAAGAGCTCAGGAAATGAAAGACAAAATAAAAACAATTTATTTTGAAAACAAACTGAAACACTGCTCAGTCGACTTTAAACATTAGAAAAAAATTCCACTTACGAACAGGGTTCACGACAAGGACAATCAGTGCATAAACATGTCCCAGGTGATTTTCTCCTCGGCACATAAAAGGCCCTTTGTCTTCCTTCCGAGTATCCTTGATCACCAAATCTTTTCCAGTCACCACGTGACGGCCAATAGGTAACGGTCGAAACGAGCGGGTCCATTCTATCTTTGGCGGGGGAAAGGCAAAGATCTTGCATGACAAAGTAGTCTCCCAAGTTTCGTATCCCATGTGGTAGATCTCAGGCGCCTGAACAAATCTCGGAGGAACTAAAAGAGGTGTTAAAATCAAATCAGGAGAAGGTATCTTTCAGATCTTACACCTTTTTTATTAGTGCTATGGTCGATAAGAGAATAGATGATGAAATGGTCGAAATATGGGAATCCCTGTCGTCGTCCATTTTTGTGAAAACAAAAAGGTTAAAACAGTGATCGGATCTTTTATATTTAATTCAGTTTAATTTTCAAAAGTACAACTCTAATTTTTCTCAAGAAAAATTCGTTTGATTTTAATGAAAGCCTCACAAGTAAAACAAAAAAAGTGATTTGCAACGAAAACAATGATAACAATTAAAAACAAACAAATAAAATAGTTTTTCATACCTTCTACAACAATTTTGACAGTCGCAGAGTCGAAACCCAAGAAATTCCTCGCCTCGCATTTGTACAAGCCTCGATCGCCGAACTGAATGCTGGGAAACTTCAACTCTCCCGTCACTGCGTCATAATTTGCACTGTCAAGCTTCTGACCGTTTCTGTACCACGTGATCTCTGGGTTAGGGTAGCCCTTGGAGTAGCAGGGTAATGAAACATTGCTTCCTTCCTTTGCTGTAAAACTGGATGGAGGCCCCCTTTTTATCCTGGGAATATCTAGAAAGTATCGCTATATTAATTAGAATGCATATGGTTACCATTTTTAGGATCTGAGTGACCCGGCATCGGCTGCTCTATAAACTGTATACAGTTAACTCTCGTTATAACGGGCACGCTTGGGACTTCGTTTAGTGTCCGTATTAGCGAGAGTCCGTAATAGCGGGACTCATTTCCAGTCAAACCTCTATAGCCGGGATCTGAATTTTGTCCGTAATAGCGGGGTGTCCGCAAGGCGAGAGTTGACTGTATGTGAAATCTAGCTGAGGCAGCAGCAATTATTGATGAACGCGTATGGCTGCGAATCGATACACAAACGCTCTGCCAATCTTTCTGTGAACTTTTCGAACGCACATGTGTGAGTTCGGGTAGTTCGTGTTTCGTAATTTCTGTTCTACGAATCAAGCCATGAAGGCAAGGTTCTTTTGTTGAAGTCGTCATAAATTTCCTTGATTTACTAAACCCTAGTGGTGGTCTGGTACCCAAATTGATCAGTTAATTTTCACAAGAATGTTTTATGGTAGCACTCTTACCTGAAAACGCGAGATCAAAAGTCTCACAGATATATGATTCCAATGAAAAAGCGTTTTATCACTGTTTATTTTTAATACGTGCAACATAAAAGAGTACAATAATCTAACCTTACCTATATCTTCAATCATTTTTGACGTATTTCCGGCAAAAGCTTTCCCAGGTCTGCCTCTTGGTCCTTGTGGGCCTCGCTCACCAGGAGGGCCCCTTTTCCCGGCTTTTCCTATGTACCCTGGGCGACCACGGCGTCCACGGCGGCCTTCTGGACCCTGGAGCCCACGAGCACCTAAAACCAAAACAATTGAACCGAGAAATACAATAGCTTGAGACATGGAATTTACTTCCCTCCAATATGACCTCCACTCCGGTTGCACATCTTTGTTATCTCGTGATATTTGCCATAACATACCATACAAACCCACTTCTTGAAATAACACCTTAAAAACTCGTCAGTAGAATTCCAAACTGCAGATTTAGCTCAGTAAACAGGTAATTCCACAGACGCATATATCGAGAGCCGGGTGAGTATTGTGGGCTTCGCTTGGATCAGGCATTTATGTTTCTGTACATGTGCAATTGATGTAACAGGGTCTGGAAGGGGGGGTCTGGATCTCGCGTCACGGGTTAATTTCCATAAATTCACGAATCACGGAAAAAAAATTTTAGATTTCACGAATCATGTGGTTAGAAAACGAATTGATCAAGTCTATATTAAATGATTATACGGTTTCTTTGTGGTCGCTCTTCCTCTTGGTCCTCCGCTAGGTGGTGGTCCTCCTCTTCAGAAGTGGAGTAATATTGCGATTGTTGATCACACGAGACTGTTGGTTTGATTTAGGGACGGACCATTGGAAAAGTGATACCTTGCAAGAACTTTTTTTCGGCCCATTGCCTGTGCAAGCATGTTTTTTTACTGCAGCCCTGTGCACGAATTTTTATTGAGAAAATCTGCTTCATTCACAATGTGATATTGAATTAAAAACACTCCCAATTGTTTTATTTAAAAATACATAGCTTGTACTTTAACGGTACAGTTTTTAAGTTTATTTTATGACATAAAATACGTTTGAATAATGCTCATCTTAATAAATTTAATTTACGAAAGGAAGTTTTTAAAAGTAAATAGCAGTTTATGGTGAAAAATTGTGCAATTACACACCTTCGATATATACCTGTAAGGTCCGTAGGAATGAATTTTGAGGTGAGGGTCCCAAACGTAAGTTTTGATTGTGATGTATTGAAAAAAAATTAAAATGGGCCAGAGGCCTATATTTTCGTAGGGGGTCAGGGGGCATTCTCCCAGTGAAATATTTGAAAATCTACACACGATCTATTGCCATTTGGTGGAACTATAAGAACTATAATTCTGGTTTAATATCAAAATGCGGCCCATCTTGTGCATGATTTTTTTCTTTGCGTTTTTCCGTGCATGAGTTTTTTTCTGACATTTTCCCTTAGTACATGATTTTGTTTTGTTCAATCCGTTCGCCTACTGGTAACCCTTTCCGGTACATATTTAATGGAAAAGTTCCTGCTGCATGTTTTGTGCTGGTCTGTCTGATTGTCAACTACCGCACAGTCTTTCGATGCTCCTGGGCCCATTTCCCCACAATACGTTGGTCACTTTTAGACATCCTTTTCACAGGTAACCGTTTCATTTTGACAATGTTCGGTCACGTTTCATAACAATGACAAAAGACCTATTATGAACCATCGTGACAGACAACTTACATGTCTTATTGTAGGGTTATTTGATTTTCACGACATTATCCAGGCCCGTAGCCAGGGGGGGTGTGACGGATGCGTCCGCACCTCCCCCCCCCCCCACGAGCCTTGGAAGTCCGCTCCTTGTGAAAAAAAGTATAAAGATAAATAAGTAAATAAATTAATTAATTAATAAAGGGAAATGGTATTTCTGTTGTTCGTCTATTTAGTCTATTTACATTCAATCGGTCCACCATTTGTAGATTCGTGTGGCATATGTTTGACCAAATTGTGTTCTAGGTTAATTTTAACGATACATTCTAACTAATGCCGTTCATAGTCGAACCGTTCGAAGTTTCCATTAATATTCCCAGGCGCTACCAAAAAGAGAGGAGACTGGGTACTTGGTTGGCTCGGAGCACGGCACTCGGTATTGAAATGTAGTTCCCTGACGAATCCGTAATAAAATGGGCCGAAGAGAACAAAACGAGAAAAAGAGAAAGTTAAATAAATTGTAAATTATGTTTACAAGGCTCTGTTTCTAAAACTACGCTTTGAATTTAAAAATGTACACGAATTATTGTCCTTGCTACCTTCACCTTTATCTGCCTAGTTTCTTAACAAACTGTCTTCAAAACGCACGAAATGCGTCCTCAGATAGCCAATTTTTTCAAAATTTCCTGGGGGGGATACCCCCAGACCCCCCTACAGGCTCGCGCCTTCGGCGGTCGAGATTTCACGCCAGACCTGCTCAAACGCACCCCCCAGCAAAAAACCTGGTTACGGGCCTGTCATCGGTAGAAATCTCGATTCACTGACTACAACCATCACGCGTCACAGTGAAGATATAATTCACAGATCACGGCTGTTTTTCATTAGTTTTCCCGATTCACGCTCTGTTTTTCGGTCAATTCACGGATCACGCGAAACCCCTTCCAGACCCTGATATAATCCCCAGGTTTAATTTCGCCAAAAAGATTTCCAGATTTTTAGTTTTCGTACTCGTCAGAATGTAATGGACTCACCTCTCATGCAGATGACATCTTGATCAGTGCTGTTGTTAATCTTGGTAGTGACCTAAATAAAAAAAATATGAAGAGCTGACATTAAATCACTGTTAATACGGTAAGGCTTATCCAGTGTTGCTTTTCTACTTAGCGGCTGATTGCCCATTTAACGAGAGATCTCCCGAGCAAATGAAATTGAAAGAAATATCAATCAGACTACACAACTATTCAAAACAGATTTGACATTCCTCCAGGCACGTTCCGTCTTGAACGACGATATAAACGTTCATTTAGTTCCGTACTGAGAAGAGATACCTTTAAAACAAATAGTCATCTATTGAGGCTGTTGAGGCAAATAAAGGTTGATTGATAAATTGATTGATTGAGGCACTGAGTGATGGAATCGCACTCCTTCCTTCGACAAGTAATCTTTTGAGTATGACAGTCAGGTCTAACGTTTTTGGTTAATTTCGATCCCTGGACCATTGGCGGAGTAACAAAAATGACTCATTTTGTCAATCGAATGCCTTCAGTAATCATTTGGTAACGAAGCTAACAATGCAACCTTTCAAATTATCCGACAAAGCGATTTAAAAATAAATTCCTACCCGAGACGAATAAAGATAGATAATTAGGTAGGCCAACCTTTGCTGAGGCTCCCAGTCCAAATAATTGGACACAAGCACTGTGGCAACTTGTGCAGCTTTTCGATTTTCCAAGGGATTCAACAGACCTTTTTCTTCGGTACGTTGCATCCTCGCTTTCTCTAGAGTCAGCGTAACGCGTTTTCGACGAGTCGCTCTGAAGCTGAAAAACTTGCTCTTCTAACACTCGTACTTTATAAATGAGGCATCCAATAGAGACGAGGCTAAATAAAATGTTCACAATCACGGCAACGGTCAAGAAACTGTTGCCTCGAGGTTTTACGGTCTCCATTGTTAAACGTGTTAAGCCGAATGTTCGGACGACTTCCCTGGCTAAATAAAACCGAGAGAATGTCAGACAGGAATTAGCTTGTTTTGCTTGGACGTGCCCTGGTAAATGGCCTTGGCATTGGCCGTTTTTATACTAGAGACGCGTTACCCGTCTGGACGAGCTTCGGCAAAAATTTTGTAATTCGTCCGGTTATCCGTCTCTAGTATAAAGACGGGCACAAGACGCGTTACCCGTCTAGACGAGCTACTTTTCGAAACGCGTCTTGAACGACGGATTTCGAAAAGTAGCTCATCTGGACGGGTAACGCGTCTTGTGCCCGTCTTTATACTAGAGACGGATAACCGGACGAATTACAAAATTTTTGCCGAAGCTCGTCCAGACGGGTAACGCGTCTCTAGTATAAAAACGGCCATTGAAGCAGATGTCATCGCCTCCATATCATGTTTTCAAATCATCTTGTGTGACTAAATAATTTTTTCTTCTTTATCAAATACAAAGTTCGTAGTAGTTCTCTCGAACATGCAGGGCCCAACAAATGGTAAAAACAAAAAAACGTTGGAATAAATTGTCACAATCTGATCATTTTATTTTGATTGCAGAAGCTTGATGTATTATAACTTCCTCTAGCATGTCTGGCAGTAGCATTTAATCCTTTTATTGGATATATCATCAGCTTACGCTGATAAAACGCGCGGATTTAAACAGCGTTTTCACGGATATTTCAGACCCTTTTGGAAAATAGTTAACCTCATTTACTCGAGAATCACAAATGAAAAACAAGGAAGGAACATAAAGCCATGAAGAAACACGTCTAATTTATGTGGTAGTTTCTAATTAAATACTCAGAATGTGGTTGGTAAAGTGTGACGGTTTGGGTTTTATGTTAGGCACGTGTAATATGCAGTTTATGTTCCTGTGACGTATGGCTTCAGCCGACGATAAGTCATATTCATAGCAGACAGGAACTTGTAATGGGATCCGTCGGTATTGCGCATGCTTGATATCATACACACGGATTTCACAGATTATGGCACATGTTAAAAATATAGAAACGTCTGGATCAGAGTGCTGGATTCTCAGTTATCATTCAGCTGAAATTTATGCCACTGAGCAGCTTCTTAGCCGTCGGAGAAAATTTGAAGCATTTCTCAGCGACCAGTTAGTTTTGGCGCATGTCAGTTAACTGTTACTTCTCACTTACTGTTGTGGTACTGTATCTTAGCAACGGTGTCCAAATCAAGTGATTGCAATCCCTTTCAAGGCTGACGAACATTATTGCTTGTCACCTTCCGGCAACCTTACGACTCGTGAGGAACTGCGAGCTATTTTCGTTACAAACTTATGGCGCTTTCTATTGAACTAGCCGGCCAGACCAGTATATTCAAGAACAGAATTCCGTTGTTCGCCAGATTTGTCCTGTCAAATCAGTCAATACATAAATATTGTATATTCTTATGGTGGATTTGTGGGAAAATCTCGAGGAAAATGCCCATTTCACATTCAAAACGACAGGCCCAGCCGGCCAGTTCTGACAAGTGGAAAGCGCCCTTATTCTCTAGGCATTCATCACGCAGATGAAAGATGAAATTGATACTGAACAGTAGAGCAAAAATATTTAATTTACTTTCACGACACCACACAAGGCAGCCATACTCGCACTGAAGTTGGATGTCGTAACCACACAAAATTATGTTCTATAGCGCAACGGTAGCATAGGTGGTCACGCAACGTATTTAGAGCTTGCTAATTAAGGGATAGCCTACAGTAGTCATGGGGTCTTAAGGCAACCAAACAAAGGTAAATGGCCCTGTTCACTGAAATCCGGATAGATTTGAATAGAGCTCTCTCGACCCACAAAACCTAATAGAGTGATTCTGACAACCTGTGACAACAAAACGGGTAGGTCATTTGACGAGAGTGCGCGCAGAATAGAGCATGGGCACATTATAGTTACTTGAGCCCGCGCTACATTCGAGTTTGTGACGACAGTGTTTTCAAAGGGCACTGTGATCGGCATTTTTAGTATTTCAAAGTTCTCCACACACGAGAGCCTTTTTAAAAAGATGTGTTTTTGGTGACAGAGCGGGAATGTTTCCGGTCAAGTCTCCATCCAAAGAGCTTTATTTGTCATGGTACGAGTTTGACTAGTTTATGCGTCCCGTATTATCTTAACGTACTCGATGTTAGACATAGTATGTTTCCTGCTTACTTGCAATGTCCAAGTGTTTCAATAAAGGATATTCAGTGACTGTGAAAAAACGTACTGATAGTTACCAACCGTTAACTGTCAACTGAAAACAAATTTTCACTTTACTCTGAATTGACTCCTATCCCAACGAACACAAACTACTGCTAACTTCTTTTGAGTTTTAACCTTTATTCAAGCCATTTAATATCGTATTCATTTTAGGACATACATTTCTTAAACAAAACTCTAGTAAACGCCAGCACAGCGTCTTGTTATTGAGTTGAATTTTGAAAGTTGAATTATACAATATTGAAGGAAGATAGAATTGTTGCACGATCAATTTACGGGTATAATTTAAGCTACAAATTTCGCAAAGTGTAAAAGGTAATTCTGTGTCTAAACTTAACTCGGTGAATCTGGTTTTTTTGCGCCAAGACAGAAGCCGTGTTTTGAATTCATGATCCACCACAATTTATTAGCTTGAAAATAGATAACATGTCAGCAGCAGAATTCAGCACTCTTGCTCTGTTTAACCATAGTTAATAGAGGGAAATGGTTAGGAAGCCCGGCACACATCAAAGAAGCAAACAAAGAGGCAAAGATTTAGGTTGGAAGGTCCATGACCGTGCACATCTTTTGTTTTGCGCTCAAACACTATGCATGAAGTTACGTAATCGCAATGTTTTTATTGGTTAGTTGCATGAACACACGTAACCACCTATTGTATTTTGTCAGGTTTTGTGCACGGTCAACCCCCAAAAATAGCGAACAAAAACCTATAACAAAGAACTTTGCCGGGCTTCATAACCATTTCCCTTTATTAACTATGGTTTAACTAATTTTCATTTTGTTCATCGGCCAATTCCAGACGAGTTCGCTTTCCCATCCCCTCTCCCCTCAGCTCCACATACCCTGTCAGGCATTTCTCTGTCAACGAAATCTCAGTCAGCGGTCATTCTTAAACATATATCAATGCATGAAGAAGCAATGAGTTGTGTTGAATTTTCAAAATAAAAACATTTCCGGTTGTGATTACTTTAATTATAAAAGGTAAAATCAGCTGTATTGATTTACATCAAATGTCCTACTTGTGTGTCCAGCATTAAATAGCGGGGCATTAACTCGTGTAATCAAGGTTTTTTTTTTTTTAAAAAATCAAATGCAAAGGAATTGCCTAAGGGAGATGGGGATGGGGGTGTCGCTTCTGAAATTGACTCATACATCAATAACAGCAGTTTGTAATGTGACACATTCATCTGAATAGGTCTGACCTAGCCCTTTTATATAAAATTAACAAGCGATTGAAAAGTAAATTCGTTCAAACATCAGTCCTTGTGAGTCTGGTAAAACACTTCCACTTCATGAGGCTGGAAATTGTAGCTTCCAGCGAACACGCTTCTAATGGTACTTGAACTATATGTGTAGCCCGCCGGTTGAACATAAGAATCACCCAAGTTGCTGTAAGAATTCGTGTTAGAACCTGCTGAGTTGGCGATGTAAATATCGTGACCAGCGCCGAATGTTGGACCATACCCGCTGTTGTCATATATGGCCTTATCGGGTTTTTTGACGTGAAGTTTGAATGGTTCCAGCCCATAATGATTTTTAAACGAGAATATGAAGCTGTGGGCTGACTCTATGTAGGAACTGCTAGAACCTAAAACATAAACGTTCTGAATTAGGAAGGTTTATTATTCGGAAATTTACTACAAACAATTGCATTTAGGCCGGGAGCCTAAAAAAATGTAACAATCGACGTAGTTTTATTAATAATTATATTAGTTAGTAAGTATTTTTGGTATATTAGTATTTTCCTTATAAGTAGTGTTATTAGTAACTGTATTTCTCGTTTTTTTTCTCTCATCTGTACTAGCGTTAATTTATCTAATTTTTCTAAAAGTAACAATTGACGTAGTTTCATTTATTACTATATTAATTAGTAAGTATTCTGGTATATTAGTATTTTCCTTATAAAGTTTATCTAGTTTTTTCTTTCTTTTCTCTGCAAAATTAATGTAATTTCAGTTGTTACTTCACTCTTATATAAATATCAATAAAATACAAAAATAAAATAAATTCGGAAAGTGTTGATTGTTTTGGTCAGCACGGAGAAGTAGTATGAACAAAAACTAAGTTTCGCGGCTATGCAAAATCGCCGATACCGTTTCCACCTTTTTTATAAAGAATGACCACCTGCGCATTTACTGTTTGACTGCGGACCAAGTGTCGATCTGCCTGATGTGCTGCAGCCTTGTAAGAATTGGCTTTCCTATAGTCCATATTCGATTATCAAAATTCTCGCATGACACCGAGATTTTCTAACAAAGTGAAACTTCTATATTTCGTCTTGTTTTCTCTGTTTCAAGCCTCTCGTGGGAATAAATAGACAAATGAACCTTGGGAAAATTGCAATTTTTGGCAGGAAGCCTCGGTCAAAACGGTAGAATTATGATACATCGAACGTGGGCAACAGCTACTGCAAAAATAGTTTTATTAGCAATATTTGTTTGTTTAATTACTTTTCTAGCACGGCAAAAGATTGCCCTATTTTCCTTTCTCTCATTTTCCTCTCGATAAAGAAGCCTGTCTGCAGAGAAGAAAGAAGCTGATGACGATAAGATTCAGTCTTTTGATTTATTTTCATTTATCACAGAACTTTCTGAAACCACCCATTACTGCTGGCTATTTGCGGAATCTCAATAGAAAGAACCGTAAAGTATTATACATACGCCAGTTTCGATCAGTATATCCTCCAAATATATATTCTCCCACTCTTATAAACGTCACCGAGGGTCCCCTGTTGTTGCACTGGGAATGGAATGTACTGGCACTCCAGCCATAATCAGTAGCTCTGTAGCAAAGTTTCCACTTCGACGGCAGTGTGGAGACTGGATCCAGCCAACCCTTGAGGAGCTCCCAATACTCGGTTTTGTTAAGAAGGATTTCTGATGGCTCGAACTCGGGACCTGAAGGTTGATAACAATAAGAAAATATGGATTCAGAATGGAATGAGTTGTCGGTTGAGCGAATGATTGGTGAAACTAACATCAATGAGAATTACTTTTTTATATTGCCTTTTCCACCAAAATCAGAGCGACAATCAATAACCCGAATCGATATTCCGAGCTCAAGACTAAAACTATTTTGGACGCTTTCTCACCTTCACATGTTGGTTCCTCCTCGGTCCAGTTGCCGATTTTATTACAAACTCTAACAAATGGTCCCCGGAGTCGGTAGCCTTTTTTGCACTTGTAAGTAACATTTTCACCTTCCCAAAATTCACTTCCTATCCTGTAACCATTCTCAAGAGGAGCAGGTTCATCGCACAAAAGATGGCCTGGAGAAAGCATACAAATTTTCCATGATGTGAAAAGCTCTATTCACAAATTCAATACAGTGGAACCTCGATTTAACGAACCTCTATATAACGAAGTCCTCGGTATAACGAACGATTTTCTTCAGCCCGGCCAAAATTACAGTAAAATGTATGGAACAGACCTCGATATAACGAAATCCTCGTTATAACGAACACAATCCAGAAGTCCGGACGTAAAATATACCTCGATATAACGAATAACGAGGCTGTGACAGTGTTACGTAATTTTATTTTGTCGTTTGACAAGACCGGTTCAAAGGAAAAAGAATTTCTGCGCTCGCTTTCTTCGATGGATGATACATTCTTACGGATGACAATAAAAAGACAGGGGCAATCCTATCTGAAATAACTTTTTTGACTAAGACGGCGTGATTAGAAGATTTGCTATAATAATATAGTGTTAACAATGTTGTTACCATGTTCATTTTGAGGAATTTCCTATTTTTACTGATGACCAAAAAAACACAATCTTCATTGGAAGTAATTTTTTATTAGCGTCTCAATTTATGTGTAGTTTTAAACAGTTTTGTTTTGTTTGCCTCTTCAGTTTCTAGTGCAGTAGCTATGCATAGATCTGTACTGAGACAATAGCTTCGTATAGTTAAAGAACAAATGTTTTTTAGTAATTGTTGAAATCCGGAAATTGAAATGCTGGGTAGTGCAACGTAACACCGTTAAAACTTAATTATTAACTATACCTCGATATAATGAATATTTTGGTTTTTTTTCCGAAAAACAGTTATTAATCGAGGTTTTCGATATAACGAACCCTCGATATAACGAACAAATTTCCCCAGTCCCTTGGCATTTCGTTAAATCGAGGTTCCACTGTACATAGAATTCAACGTCCATTTCTTACATGTTGGCACGACATTGCTCCAGTTCCCATTTTCCAAGCACAGCCTGTTTGTAGGTCCTTCCAAGCCGTATCCTGTGTCACAAGCGAAAGTGACTATCTCTCCTGCCCAGTAATTCTCTCCAATCTTGTAGCCGTGCGCAGGAATACCAGGGTCTCCACATCCCACAAGCTCTGGCATTTAAAAAAAAGCAGTTTTATAGATCAGTGATTTATAGAACAAAATTAAAACTTTTTTCTCGCGAGTGTAAATTTCTACAATGTTTTATCTTTATTTCTAAACAGAGTCCAAAACAATTTCTCAGCCCCGTTTTCATACTTGAAATGAATATGTCGAAGAGGGAATTGCTCTCGTTTTTCGAAATAGTTTAACGGTTGGCTATTTAAAGCTCTTTTTAAATAACACTTTTCCCAAAAAAAGAACTGGAGGCAAGCTATCATATTATTATATTATAATTTTAATTGGCATGTAACTACACCATGCCCATCTACTATCTACCTGCAAACAATAAACAGTACTGAACAGTGCTAAATGTTGCTTTATTATGACTTTTTAACTTAAAAACGTATTTCGATCAACACTGTCGTGGCTCGTTTCGAAACGTTTTTTTTTATTCTGCTTATAAGCTCCCCCGGATATAAGCCCCTCCGCTTATAAGCCCACCCAAAACCCCTTACGAAGTTGTATATAAGCCCAGGGCTTATAACCGGAATTTTACGGTATTACTTATGTACCTGCTGTGGTGTCAATCTCTGCAGTCCCGTTCTCGTAGTTTTTAAAGAAACACTTGTACACGCCCTGGTCAGAGGCACCGAAGCTTGGAATGATAAGCTCTCCCTTGACTTCATCAGCACTCTTTGAGGTTGTATTGGTAGAAACTACCACTCCATCCTTGCTCCACTCTAGACTCGGGACGGGAGACCCACGGGCAGCACACTGCAGCGTAACACTGTCATGGACCTTTGTTACCATGACAACGGAGGGTGGTGCAGTGGTGATAACAGGAGGAACTGTTTATGGGGTGAAAATAAAATGTAAAATGGCAATTTATCACCCTAAGCTTTCATTTTTTTTTATTTTAATTAGAATTCACACAATAATAATTGCTTACAAAATATTACTCTACAGCTAAGCTTTCAACTTATTTCAAAAATGGAAATATTATTTTAGCATTGCACGCTTGAGAGTAGGGATTAGTTAAAATTATCTTTATCAGATTATGTGGTTAAGCTTACATACTGCGTTGAATGGCCAAACGGGAAATTTTTACTCTAGGTCATGGTGAATGGACCAAGCATAGCGAGTCCGAGAGCCAAACACCCATGTACTGATTCAACGAATAACATGGCATGGTACCTGTTTGATTTCAATTTATACCTGATTCGCTAACAATTTTCCATCTGACTGACCAGATTACACTTCAGGTGGTTTGAAAAACAATCAAATATCGGAAGTCTCCTCATAGTAAACGGGGAGGCTCTGCCTGAATGGGCTCGAAGTATCGAAAAGAGTAGGGAAAACTGTCATTTAGTATTTAAAAAAAAAACTTTTCAAAATACAGTCAACTGTCATTATAGTCGACACGCTCGGGACGTCGTTTAGTGTCCGTAACAGGGATAGTCCGTAATAGTGGGGTGTGAGAAAAAAAGTGCAGTTAACAAACGTTAAATAATATAGAATATGACGAGCTTATCTTATTGCTTATCAAAACATTCAACGTTTATGAAAACTGCTAGTAGTCAATGGGTATGAATGATGGCAATGGATGAGGGTTTGATCTCTCCTAAAGAGTCTGGAAGGAAAAAAGCTCCCCGAAGCTTAAGTGAAAAAGGAAAGTCTGTTGTATAGCTACTGAAGCAATTAATGCAAAAAAATATTCCACAAGTCTTTGAAAATGTGTTTTGACAAACAATGAGCAACAGACTGCAATTTTTCGTAATAATATTGTGCGACAAGTTCATGGTATCCGTTGTTCTTTTGGTACAACAAAAATGTCCTTAATTCCGTAATAGCAAGAGTCCGCAATAGCACCTTTGTAACTTTCTCCGGGGATGTGGATTTTGTCTGTAATAGCGAGTGCCCGAAATACCGGTGTGTCCGCAAGGCGAGAGTTGACTATATTCCGAACATAGCACCAAAGCTGACTCGTCTAAGCTTTTTAAATACCTTTTTATTGAGGCGTATGAAAAGGTTACCTACAGGCTTTGGACCTCGGGGCGAGCCTTTGCGTATAAAGCTTTGTTAAATACCCTTCTTCCCCTTCCCGGATTAATGAAAGCTCAAGGACACAAACTCGGTATAAACGACATTCTTTTTAAAGCAATTATAAAACCCTGCCCAGCAGTAAGTTTTAACATTTTCAAAGTACTTTCTTCACTTACGAACAGGGTTCACGACAAGTACAATCAGTGCATAAACATGTCCCAGGTGATTTTCTCCTCGGCACATAAAAGGCCCTTTGTCGTCCTTCCGAGTGTCCTTGATCACCAAATCTTTTCCAGTCATCACGTGACGGTCAATAGGTAACGGTCGAAACGAGCGTGTCCATTCTATCTTTGGCGGGGGAAAGGCAAAGATCTTGCATGACAAAGTAGTCTCCCAAGTTTCGTATCCCATGTGGTAGGTCTCAGGTGCCTGAACAAATCTCGGAGGGACTGGAAATCAAAATAAAATAAAGCAGGCATCAATCAGACGCTCGACAGTTCCTTGAAACGAACGTAATACGTGAACCCCAGACGTCATTCATTTGTCTACTTTTGAAAAAAAAATCTAAAACAGCGATCTCATCTCTTATAGTAATCCATATCAAATTTCCAAAAGTGCAGTTCTCCAGACAGAGACTGCTTTTATTTAACAGTTATCCTGACTTTTTCTATGAGCGAAACTACGGAAAAACGTGTTCAATTTGAACGAAAGTATAGGTGAACCAAAGTGAAACAACATTAACAATAACAGCTGAAACACATTAATAGCTGAACCAGCTGTTTATTATTAGACTAATACAGTTTGTTTCAACATTTTCGATCTGTTTCAAACGTTTTTTTAAGATAATACAAAAGTATTTTTCCAAACCTTCTACAACAATTTTGACAGTCGCAGAGTCGAAACCCAAGAAATTCCTCGCCTCACATTTGTACAAGCCTCGATCGCCGAACTGAATGCTGGGAAACTTCAACTCTCCCGTCACTGCGTCATAATTTGCACTGTCAAGCTTCTGACCGTTTCTGTACCACGTGATCTCTGGGTTAGGGTAGCCCTTGGAGTAGCAGGGTAATGACACATTGCTTCCTTCCTTTGTCGTTAAGCTGGCTGGAGGCCCCTTTTTGATCCTGGGAATATCTACGAAGTAAATAGCAGTCTGATTATTAGAATGTTTGAGCAATTTGTAGTGTCTGAGTGACCGCATCTATTGTTTCAAAGAGCTGTTCCCTGCATGGCCAGTCTTGCTGTTGAAGTACGAGTATGTAGTTATTTCATTATACTAATATTATTTGACGACAATGAGATGACAATTAATACAATATTATTTGCTTTTCCGGCTTGTCTTGACTTCTTTCAGTCAGAAGGTGATTCATTCAAAACATTTTGTTAATGGTGGTATCGTTCGAAAGTAAAAATAAAAAAATAATAATAAAATAAAAAATTCACAGATATGCGATCCCAATTGAAAGTAATTTCTTACATGCCTTATTAAAAGATTACAATAACCAAATCTTACCTATATCTTCAATCATTTTTGACGCGTTTCCAGCCAAAGCTTTCCCAGGTCTGCCTCTTGGTCCTTGTGGTCCTCGATCACCAGGAGGGCCCCTTTTCCCGGCTTTTCCTATGTACCCTGGGCGACCACGGCGTCCACGGCGGCCTTCCCTGCCCTGGAGCCCACGAGCACCTAAAACCAAATAAAATAAAAAATAAAATAAATAAAATGAGAAATAAATTGCTTTGAGATATGGAATTTATTTCCTAGTCGGTATCGTCGTGTATGTGTAAAGGCATTGACCCTCTCTCCTACTCTTCACTCCAATTCCTTCCTGTAAAACTGATACAACAGTTTCTTCGGGGAGGTGATCGACTCACCTCTCATGCAGACGACATCTTGATCGGTGCCATTGCTAATCTTCGTAGTGACCTAGATAAGGAAAAAAGGAAATATGAAGAAACCTAAAGTTAACATTGATGCATTCCCACTTTTTTGCGTTTCTACTAGCGATTATACATTTCCCGTATAACGCGAGATGAAAACAAATACGTTTAATGTCATAGTCCAGACATTTGCTACAAGATAATTGTCATAACATACCGTAATTCAGACTAAACAAATAATCCAAACAGATTTTTCGGGCACGTTCCCTTTTGACCAACAATATAAACGTCCATTTAGGTCTCCACTGAGTGATTTAGTAATTTCCCTTCTGATGACAGACTTACAAACCGAAATCTAACAAACAGATTTAATGGTTTAGCCAATTTCCCCCTGGCGTACGTGCCAGGGGGGCTGGGGGGGGGGCTGCAGCCCCCCCCCCCCCCCCGAAATTTTGGGCAACTCAGATTTTTTGGGCAGCAAAAGAAATTTGGGCAAAGCCAGTTTTAAAAGAAGTTTCCATGTTTTTGTTTTTTGAAGAGATAGATATTTTCTATTTTAACCTGAAGTCGGCGTGGTAAAGCCAGTTAAATTCACACGAGACAGTGGTTGTCCAGCACGTGATGAGTTTCTGGTTATTAATGTAGTACATATGCTTGCAGTGATACCTGCTACATCGTGTTCAGCAGAACGATCATTCAGTGCGTTGAGCAGATTGAAAACGTACCTGCGCAGCACCACGGGGCAACAACGTGTCAGTAATGTTCATCGCACTTATCAACATTAAAAGGGCATATGCCAACTTTGTAGTCAACAATGACATGGATCGTATCATTGATATCTTTGGCCGTCGAAATGGCCGAGACAGCTATTTCTTTTAACGTGTTTTATGAGCTCACATGATAGATTCACTTGTAACAATATTTTCACTTCATAAGTAGGCCTATGTTAGAGCATCGTATATGACCCTCGTTTCTTTTCGACTTCTTCGTAAAAAGTTGGGCAACTTGCGAGAATTTTTTGGGCAAATGGTTCACCGCCCCGCCCCCCCCCCCCCCCCCCCCTGGTAAAAAATTGCCCGTACGCCTATGGGAGTAACGGAAATGACTCACATTTCAAATTGAACGTCTTCAATTATTTCTTCCAACTTTTGATAAAGCGATTTAGAAATGCTGAGAACTCCTACCTAAGATCAGCAAAGATAGTTATATTATGTAGGCCTACCTTTGCTGAGGCCCCCAGTCCAAATAATTGGACACAAGCACTGTGGCAACTTGTGCAGCTTTTCGATTTTCCAAGGGATTCAACAGACCTTTTACCTCTGTTCGTTACATCTTCATTTTCTCTGGATTCGATATAACGTGTCTTGGACGAGTCGCTTTGCAGCTGAAAAACTTGCTCTTCTAACACTCGTACTTTATAAATGAGGAATCCAACAGAGACGAGGCTGAATACAATGTTCACAATCACGGCAACGGTCAAGAGAATGTTGCCTCGAGGTTTTACGGTCTCCATTGTTGAACGCGTTTAGCTAAGTGATTAAACTGAATGCTCGGACGACTTCACCGCCTTAAATAAAACTGAGAGAACACCTGAGACAGGAATTAGCTTGTTTCGTTTGAACGTGCCTCGGTGTATGATCTCTTGGCATTCAGTGTGCAGCTGTCAACGCTTCAAAATCATGCTCTTCCGTGTTGACTAAATAGGTTTTCTTCCTTAAAGTTAATAAAATCAAAGTCCGTTTCAAAAAAGCAGCAAACGACAACATGGGAAGAACAATTGTTTCATTTATACTGGACTCGGTACAGAACCAGGAATAAACATAAAGCCTTGGAGGCACAGTGAACCGATTAGCAAATGTTATAGTTTTCTGGTATATACGGTATACGATCTGTTTTATGTTAGGCATGTACATAATCTGCAGTTCATGTTCCTGTGTAGCTTATGGCGATACGTGGTTTAGTCGTAGCATACACTGAGGAACTTGTAAGGGGATCAGGAGTCCGTATTGCGCATGCTTGGAATCATGCCCACCGAACTCACGGATTATGACGCGTGTTGCAATAAGCTTAAATTTTTCAGGTTTACAATTTGTAAAGTTTAATTCTCTAAATGTCAAGTTACAAGCCGATTCCGCTAAAACCTAAATGCTACTGAACGAAGTTTTCGTGCCTAATATTTTTACGTACGTAATGATAAACTTTGAAGAGTTACTTGCAAACAGCGTCAACTTTTCTTCGAACGGATCGCGAGCTGCTCTTCCAGCCCGGCGTCGAAGTCGGCTGCCTGGGGCAAAAATTGTCAGGCATCTTGGCGCGACCAAAACTGCTTTGTGACATCGCTGGCCGTATAACGACGCTGATAATGAAATGAAAATGAAACTAACTTGGGCTGAGAAAAGACCAGAAACAAGTCCAGCCTAGTAAATTTTTCTTTTAGGACTTTTTAAAGCTGCAAGTGGTCAAGAAAAGCTTGCCTGTCACATGATTTACGAGTTCAATTCTATAGCCTTTTTACATTTCCAGGATATTTATACTAACGGTAGACGTACTTTGATCGGAATTTTGTTTTTATAAAAAGGAGAAAGCTCAGCATTTGGAAAGCTATGTTTTATAAAGGCTGAATGCAGGAAGCACTTTACTCACTCGAATAAACAAAACTAGAATGATCCAATTAAGGGTCAAGTAATTTCTTTAACGCTTCGGGGCAACTTGCGAAAAAAAAAATCGGTTAGCTAGGAAGACAGGCTACGATTTCAGTTTGACAAATATTCCGAGCCCTTTGACCACGATTAGATAAAGATACAATGGAAAGAAAGCTGTAAACAAAACTGGAGTTTAACCTAGATGTGTAGCAGTTTCTTTTACGCCTCTTGGTAGCTTTGGAAAACAAAAATTTGATTCGCTTGGAAAACCTTGGAAGGTACGCTTGATTTTTGACAAATAATCGAGTTCTTCATCCCACCGAGACGAGATAAGGATTTAATCCAAACACATCTAAAATAGTTCAATGTCTAGATGGAAAAAAGTTATTTTTCAATTCAATAAAAGAAGAAATTTCCAATAATTTCAAGCATGCTTTCAGTAGCTATGGGCCTTTTCATTGCAGATGGATATATCTGTTTTACGTTAGACACGTACAATCTGCAGTTTATGTTCCTGTGTGGCTTATGCCGCCGATACGTGGTTTAGTCATAGCATAGTCCGTATTGCGCATGCCTGGTATCGTGCGCACGAATCTCACAGATTATGGCGCATGTTGCAAATAAAAGCTTAATCCAGCTTAAAGATTTGTATTTCCACAACTAAGCGAAATCATACACTTAAATTCTCTAAATGTCAGGTTAGAAGTCGATTCCGCTAAAGTTATAATGCTACTGAATCGAAGTTTTCGTACGTAGTATGTTTACATAATGATAAGGTTTGAACCGTTGTTGACAAACTGCTTTTCTAGCCTGGCGTTTTAAAGGGGCTATGTCACGCAATTTTAGGCAATTTCGGCACTGACCAACTTGTCATAAAATTAACTGAAATATAACAATAACGGCTTAAAACTGTAGAAGAACTCAAAAGAAACACAGAAAGACCAAAAAGGGGCATGGATGGGCAAAATTCGAGAAGATTAAAACGGATTGCGTTCGGGTAAATTTGAAAAACATCGGCCCGATATTTTTCAAGTTTCTCTCAATTTGTATGAAAGTGTCATTTACAATGCTCGAAAATCATCCTTGTTTGTTATGTGGCCATGATTTTGCCAATAAAAGACGTTTGCTCTGCCAATTTGAAGTCTAGAACTCTTAATTAACGAAAATAAATAGAATTACCTAAAATACCGTGACCTAGCCCCTTTAAGTCGGCCGCCTGAGACGAAAATTGGCAGCCATCTTGGCGCGACCAAGACAGCTTTGTGACATCTCTGGTTGTATAACGACCCTAATAATGAAAAGTGAACTTGGGCTGAGAAAAGACCAGAAACAAGTCGAGCCTAGCGAATCCATCTTTTAGGAAGATTCAAAGCTGCAAGAAAGTCAAGAACAGCTTGCCTGTCTCATTATTTACGAGTTCAATCCTACGACATTTTTTTTATATTTCCAGGATATTTATACTAAAGGTAGATGTCTTTCGGGTTTTTTCTTCTAATATAAAGATAAAGTTCAGCATTTGGAGAACTATGGTTTTGAAAAGCTAAATATCATGCAGTTTCTCGAAGGTTGAAATAATAAATATTTAACGAAACAGTCTCACAAGAAACCGCAAAGGAAATGACTAAAATAGTGGAAATGTCAATTTTTTAATTTAGTACAAATGTAGCGGCCAACTACGCTGGGCCAGGCCAATAACTCGTATTCATTCAGGTTAACACACATTTAATATGAAACTGACACATCTGACAGGGTTCGTACAAAAAATCGTAACCATTTTTCCAGGACTTTTCAAGGACTATTCAAGGACCAAATTGAATTTTCAAGGACCCCCTACCAGGGAGGTAATTTAACAGATGGTATATAAATGCTGTAAATGTGTTTGCTCCATCTCCTTCTCTACATTCTTGTCTTTTCTCGTTATTGGCTGCTTTTACACTCGTGTTTTATAGTTTGAAGGTGCTTTACACAGGAAAAGAATACCATAGTCTATGCAAAGCAATTTGGTTTCGACGCCACTATTTTTAAAGTTGAAGAAAATTCAAGGACTTTTCAAGGACTTACACAGAAATTCAGGGACTTTTCAAGGAAAAATGGAATTCAAGGACTTTTCAAGGACTCCCCCTAAAATTCAAGGACTTTTCAAGACTGTGCGAACCCTGTCTGAACATCTCAAAGTACTGAACGATTCGCTGCAATAAAAGAACGATACGCTAGCTTACAAACTTTGTGTACAATATAGAAACACAAGCAAAACAACCAAGCGAAAGCTATACTCACAAGTTATTGTGCCTACATTCCGACGATCGCGGTAAAAACTTAGAAATCCGTTCGCTCACATGGCGAGAGAGAAATGCGCCTACATATTCTTAGTCAGCGGTAATGACTACTTCATGTACCGAATACGAAATGGAACTTGAAACTTACAACAAATACAAATGATTGTTCCTGAAAAACTGACTAATAAATATCGTTCAGAAAACAGGCCAGAAATACTTATAACGAATAATATAATGCCATGGATAAAGTACTTCACCTCAGTTAAGCCCGGTTCGATTGTTTCAGTAAAACTCCTACGACTTACGGTTTTCACATTAACAATTTCAATAAATAAATTCATGTCATTTTCACTGCAGCCAAAGGAAAATTTAGTGGCGAATTAAGACAACAAAGCATTTATTTTCAGTTGGAAGGTATAACAAAAAACTTAATGACTGTCCCCACGGAAAACAGTGAATTTTGTTTCCCCTCGACCCTCAACATTGAGGGTCTCGCGAAAACAAAAACACTTTCCCTTGGGGCTTGTCACTAAGTGCTTATTGTTTCGTCACTACCGTTACTACTAACAGGAAACTGTTTAGGATGGGAACCTCAGGATGCAGCTTTTGAAAACAAAAATTCGATTCGCGTGGAAGACTGGTTCATTTTAGATTTTTGAAAAAATCGCAAATTCTTCATCTAGATGAGATAAGGATATAATAAAAGAAAATAAGCTATAAATAACACTAGAATAATCCATCATTAGGATAAACCGTTACATGCCTCGGGGTAGTTTTGGACAACTAAAATGCGATTCGCTTGGAAAACCTTGGAAGTTCTTCATAAGTCCGAGAGGAGATAAGGATGATAATCGATATGCACCTGAAGTCTCTCAACAGAAAAGGTAACTGTAGCAGCCGATAAAAGGAATAGTAGTTTCAAGCATGCTTTCACTAGCTTTCCGGCGTGCCCTTTCATTGAGAATTGATACATAAATAAAAAAATAACAAACATTTACCAGGGTTCAGAGAAATGCATCAATATTTTAGTGTTGCCTAATATTTAAATCTTGGCTGCGTTGCGGGTAAATTTTAACAGCATATTGACCTTATGCGAAACATTATCATGCATCACGATACAAAACCCGACATAGCCGGTATAGAGACACGTGTCCTTACTTCCTTCCTTCCTGCCTCTGGAAGGAAATGAATCACGCGCGGGAAGGAACTCTGACGTCTGCATGCATTCAACAATGACATGTATAGAGTTCGGTTATGTCACTTACAGCTCACTTCTATTATTTGCATTGGAGACAACGTGCAGCTAAGTCCGTACAGTTTTTCTCCACAAAGGTTAGGCCGTTTAGTTCCCTTTGTTCGCTGCAAAATTTGTCCACCACTGCCTTCATTTTGGTCTTGTTAACAAGTTGAGTGGTTCAATTTTTCCCTAGAGTACCACTGCTATGAATTCGAGAGCACAATCGTATGACCTTAGCAGCCCCAGCACAGTCGTGAAGACAGGAACACAACGTACAGAATCAACTAACTACCGCAAGATCGCCATCATCTTGTCCGTAGTTTCATTTGTTCTAATGAAAATTTTAATCGTATTTATCACATTGTACGCCTTGAAAGTGTCCTCTCAAACTGAGAGGTCTAATGAGCCCGCTACAGTTAAGCCAGTTAATGGTAAGTTGACTGATAATTTTTCTTATCGTGGCGTACGTTCATTGTATCCCGCAATACGTGGATGAGTTCATGAGAATTTCTTCAGTGAACGGGGTGGAAAACTGGTACCTTTACCTGAATGTGTGCAAATTTCATTACAATAACGAAGTCATTTAGTAGACTCAAGCCACATCCGTACGTGTAGACTGCAAATCGACAATCGCCCTTCATTGCTAACAACAGACATTTCCCAGGCTAAGAAATGTCCGCCCTAAAGGCATTGAAAAACTAGTTCGATTTCACTGGAATATAGTAATCAACAGGATGTTTCTGTTGGTATGGAAATGCTGCTCACTCTAGATCATCCCCTCTTCTATCATACCACGCATATCATATCACGTATATCATAAATTATTGTATCGTATCGTTTCATCATTTTATGGGCTACAAAAAGACAACCTCATCTCATTGCTCATTGCAAACACAAGACGCGAGAGATCTCTTTGAATGTTGCACAGTAATTCCATGCTAATAACTGAAAATCCTGCTCGCACTCTTTACGTAATTAACCTAATTAATGTGCTTATCGAATCTTTTTGCAAATAATTGGCAACTAACAGGTTTCGTTCCCTTTTATCAGACATTGATGAGTGCAGTGTTTCCATCTGTGACGTCAATGCCAACTGTCAGAGCACTTCCGGGTCTTATGTCTGCTTTTGTAAAACTGGTTTTACTGGAAATGGAAAAAAATTGCACTGGTGAGTCAGTCAGCAGTTAAGTAAATGAGTTTCTTGAATTTTTAGTGTTATAGAAATGATTCTCGTCAAATTCACTGAGTTGAGTATGATTCCTGATTCCATTCCAGGTCATGCCTTATTTTCAGTAAACGAGGAATCTCACATGAAACTCTCGAGCAAGTCGGTCCCGAAAAAGCCTGCTATGTTACTCAATGCAGTTTTTTTAGCGAAGAAGATAACCCCAAAGGCTGTGTTCGTCCTTTTTAATTTGCCAATAAAAGTGATAACAAGTGCATTAGCGTCTTGTGCAGAGTGATACAAAATAAATTGTTTTTTTTACGCTAAAAAGTTTCGGTGCAAGTTAACCGAAGTTTTGGAATTGCTGCCTTCATCAGGGTAAGCAAAAACAGCCCTCTAAAATGGGATGCATTGTGAATTAAATGCTTTGGCAGAAATTGTGTTTATACAAATGGCCATCTGTTGTAATTAGCTTTTGTATATTTAAGGTGTACAACAATAGTTAATATCTACCGATAAATTTCTTTTCCTCGCAGGGCACATTTAGTATGTACGAACAATAAACCTTACACGTATTTTACGTGATTTACTCTGCAGACATAGATGAGTGTGAGAGCAATCCTTGTCAAAACAGTGGAAGCTGTACTGACCATGTTGATGGATTTATTTGCAATTGTCGAACTGGATTCCACGGGGAACGCTGTGAAACAAGTACAATCACTTTTTTACTATTGCATTATTGAACTAGTGTTGTAAATGAGGTTCATATCAAGGTTACGTAAACTGTCAAAGAAAGTGTCTGATCGCACTAAAAGTGGGTGTGAGGCTGGGAAAAATAAGAATCACTTTCATTAGAGAATCTGCCAAGCTACATGACTCATACTTATGGCCTCGCGATCTTAATAGGGAGGAGGCAGGAGGCAGCGTGGCCGAGTGGTTTAGGGCGCTGGACTTGTAATCCGGAGGTCCCGGGTTCAAGCCCTCCACCCTGCCACTAGCTGGATTTGTTTCACGGTCGTCCCGAGTTCAAATCCTCGGTCACGCTTTGTATATAGCCAACTGGTCTGCCTCCAGCCAGTTGGGATTTTTAACCATGTTATGTTCATTTAAAGTTATTTGTTTCCTATGTTTCAGTGGCATGCCTACAAACTAGCTATCTCGAAGCTAAGTGCATGACCACTATAAACAACATTTACATTTTTACATTTACATTTTTTTACAATATAATTGTCAAAATACTTGCAGGTGCTTGCGAAAACATACTATAGAGAGAGTTTTCGTATTTGGAAGCACTATAATAATAGCGTCCATTTTAAACCCTGCCATTTTCATTATTTGTAGAGTATTTTTACTCCATGTGTTAAGCAGTGGTTCCAGGAAGATCAATAAATGCCCTTTCCAATTCGGCAATATTATGTCTTGACATGTATGTAGACTATAAACCAGAACTTCTTCCGATATTCACCAGTTTTTCAATCCCTTTCAACTTGAGAAACGAAATATATTTGAAGGGGTATAAAATGGTAAAATCCAAGAGACGCCGAGACCCTATTTAAAATCAGACACCAAGAATTAACTTTTTTTTTCAAATCCGAGCCCGAGACACCGCGATTCAAATATTCGAGCGCGAGACTATTGTAACGCTATAGTCTAACGCTCTGGAGCTCTCTGTCGTGCTGGTGTTGTTGCCGTTGTTTTGTGACGCGTCGTACTGATTAAACCTTTGCTTGTTTTGCGAGACTCGGAAACTCAAATTTCAAAATCGAGATTCAAAGACCAGCTTTAATTTTTGCGAACTCGAGATTCCGAGACTACAGTTTGCGACGCCAAAATTTGGAGACTCGCCTAAAATTTGCAGAGACCCATGATTGGTCAAGTACCATTTTATACCCCTACATATACCTCGTCTTTTAACCCGTCAGACGAAACGAGCGCGCTACACATGAATAGAACCTCGAGCACGTCTTTTAATACGTCAGCCCAAACAAGAAGGTTACACTTGAATATCTGGAATATGCCTCGTTTTTACGCTCGGAATATAGTATAGTGAGTATAGTGAGGGTTCGATGTCACTCCATTCCCGTTAAACAATTAATGTATTGCATTAAATCCCCATTAAAAGTGAATTAAACACGTTTACCCCTGTCTCCCCCGCTAGGTTTTGATTTGTCCACAAAGTCGGGCCATTGTCTTATGTTCATATATGTGGGGGGAGGGGGTGGAACAAAGGCGGCAGTACATGTTTACTACATGAGCTGAAATGGCATCTGTCTTGTCGAGTCCGACGCTAAAATTGTAAAGGCGGATTTTTGTTCCTTTCGCTACACCTTTGATCAAAATACACTTTTGAAGACCTCACAAACGATCAGAAAATGTGATCAAGAATGCTCAAGTGAACAGATGGGTTTTAAAGTCTTAAAAGTTGCGATGTATCCATCAAGGCCATTACGATGTAGGCAGAAATTTGCCCAATTTACCCAAGCACGTGGAGAGATCCAATATGGCGGCTGTTGGTTCGAAAAAACAGATGGGTTTTCGTTGCATTCATGTCATGATCATATCAGAATACACGTTTGTGGAGTTCTTAAATGAAATGGAATCATGCTTAAGAATACTCGACTACAGAGAAATGAGCACCAAAGTCTTAAAGCGATGATAATCGAGCGTTGGGAAATGTTTATACATGCATTTGGAGGGCGAATAAATGACTACAATGCAGCCGCAGCAAGAAATTATGCTGCAAGCTCAAATGAAATGAACGCTTTACTATCTGGAAGCAAAGGTAAGATTCCCTCGGTTACCATCGTATTTCATTTTGTATAAAGCTTGTAGCAAATTAACTGTTATATTTTAACATTTGTTCGGAAACTTGCTTCATAATTTCCTGCAAACGATGAAAACCGTTTCTATTTGTGGCATTAGAGGTTCTTTCATTTGTCCAAATGTGAATTTTAGGTTAATTTCAAAATTAAATATATAACCAGATAATAAAATTAAAAATAAACATATTCACGTTTTTGGATAATGTTATTTACAGCAGTTTTATTCTCAAAGTGTTGACCATAGCTCATTGCGATATATGAATTTGACCTTCATAACACAAGCTAGATTTCAACTATTATTTAGTTTTAAATCGCATTGGATAATGTGAATTAAATTAAGTCTTCATCTGACGATCGAAAGTTTCTGTAGTCACGAAAAGACTATCATTGTCACACTGTTTGCTACAAAGGACAACAACAAGGCAACAGATTTCAAAATTTTATTCTGTGCAAAAATTTTGCACTAATTCAGAAGAAGGCAACATCAAACTTGTCATGGTCATAAATTGTACTGGTGAATTTATGAAAGACTGATATAAAAATATCTGGCAACTGCCAAGCTCAAAGCTGATAAACACAACTGATGTGTCTATTGGTAAGAGTAATCACAGTATGTAACTATCAAACACATAAAAATTCCCACTCTACTTGAGACTTGCTGTTCTTCAGAAACTCTATTACAACTGCAGACAGTTGCTTTTAAGATTCCTGTAATGATGTGTATTTATATTTACATAAGGTTCTTTCAGTGCAAAGTTTCAATCACAATGTACTAGCCTAGTCTTATTGAGCAAAAATTGCTTGAAACCCCACCCTGAACAGGGGCATATAGCATGTATATGGAAGTACCCCTCCCCTACCCAACCTTCAGGTAGTAACAATCAACTACAAATATCTATTTTACCTACATGAAGGTCAAAACTAAAAATAGTATAAAAGAAATAATGGCCCCAGGTATTCTACAGGCCAACATCAGATGGAAGCGGATTTCTTATCACTTTCATAGATAATACTGTACATCTTTGTTGCATCATACTCCTCAAACTGTGGTATTGGTCTGTTTAATAATAAAGAATCTAACAATAACTAAATTTTAGCAGTTTCAATCACGTTTATATTTATAACTTCGATTCACTTGACCATTTTTTTCTGGACCAAATACTTCTATGAATAACAAAGTGACACAAGGCACTGACCCAACACAGCTTTTCGTTGATAATTTCAAATCATCATGCTGGAAAAAGTACTCTGTTCCAGATTTTCCAATAGTTTATTCTACTACAAAGAACAACCAGGGGTAAAAAGAAATCTATCTTCACCACTCTTCTGCACGCTGCAACCCACACTATATGAACGCCAACAGGCTATGGTACACTTGGAACAGACTATCGCTGTTTTCGTATACCCCGACTTGTTACTACGAAAAATTACTCTTTCCACGATCCAAAAGCTTGACTATGATTAATCCCCCATTTCTCTCCGCAACATGATTTTTTTCGCATAATGGCTCCACTATAGCCTGTGTACAGCCGTCCCGCTTCACTACAACCTCGTTCCCAAGATCTCTCTTTCCCCGCCCCGCCCCCCAGAGCGAGAAGAGGGGTTTTGATGTAAACGAAGTGATAGTATGAGGAGGCGGGAAAATTTGTGGCGCGGTGTTCACTTTTTGAGTTGAATGAAACAAGCGAGGAAAGCGAGCGAGAGAGTTTTCTTCTGAAGATTTTCCTCGGAAAATCGCCTCGTAAATCGTCTTTTCATCCTAGAAAATTGTGACAACAATTAAGGTTTACGGGAAGATCCGAAGCAATAGCTTTTCTGGAAATTATACGCCTTGTGCAAGACGAGCGAAGCAAGTGTTTACATATTGTACTTGTTTTTAATACGGCTCCACGGCTGTCATCAAGACTACTTCATTATGCTGAAACGAAATTGCACTCAGATTCGATGAAGTTTATTGAAGTATAAAAGGACAAGATCAAGATTGAAAGGTAACAAACTAAACTGAAGTGCCGAGCCTAATTTTACGTCGAACACTGAATGAAATTGTGTCAGTTTTCTGGTCTTCCCGTAAATTATTTTCTGCTTTTCTTCTTCGTTTAGTCGCTCTTGTTGTACATTTACAAGTATTTTTAACTAAACAATTCGCATCATTCCTTTCAGTTTTATGTAGTTGAGTCAACTATGGCATTTTGTGGTATCTGTGTGGTTTTAGGGAAGGCACTGTCGATTATTTCTTGTATAAGCTTATAAACCTCGCCAAATTTGCCATTTTTCTGATGGAACTTTCGCTTTCCGAAGGAACATTTTTAAACTGAGCGGCACTTGCCGCACTCGTTTCCCATATAAGGTCAAACGCAGGTATAATGGCTGATAACCGAGATCTAGTGAACCAATCAGAAAGCTAGAATTGCATTATCCGAGGTTGAGAATTTAATAAACATGTATACAGCTATTTCAATTAACGTTGTCGGATTGAAGCTCAAAACTTAAAGACAAGACCGAAAGGTAGTATGGGCGAAGAAAGAGTGTTCCACGCGTGCTGAATACTAGTGAGATACAGCGATATAGCAAACGAGACGTTTTTCGTTTCCTTTCTCTTCAAACATGTGTAGAAAAGATCCTTTTTCGCCTCATTTCATTTAAAAAGAATAATCCAAACCACATAACGGCGAAAGAAAAGATACAAGAAAGGTTTCACGGAAAGAAAAACAAATATTCCACGTGCAAAAATACAAACTTGTAGATTTCCTCAATGCTGATATGCAAATTCCAGTAAATACCCATGGCACCATTCGGTCTTGACTCGTAGGTTTGAAGATTTAATCCGGCAACGTTAATTGAAATAGCTGTATACCTCGTTCTTTAATCCATAAGCCAAAACAAGCGCACTACTCATGAATATACCTCGTTCTTTACACTCTTTTTTATACATAAGAATCTATATAAGAATATCGAGGCTGAAATTTGCGAAAGTTTTAGAATATTTTGAGAATAAACCCAGGGTTGGGATTTTAAAAAGAATACAATGTTTTATTAAAAATTTGAAAGTACAATTCAATTATACATTTTTATTTAATCCGTATACAATTTTCCTTTCTCTAAACGGCAAAACAGCTAAAAAACGATAAAAATCTGCACTAGCTAAATGAACGATACTATAATCGTCTTTCAATTTAAGCTATTACACAGAAGATTAGCAACCAACAGCTTTCTAACCAAAATAGGTCTAAAGGACAATGAGCAGTGCACTTTCTGCCAAAATGATAAAGAAACTCTCATCCGCCTTTTCTGGACTTGCGATGTATCCACCTCTTTTTGGCATGAGTTCAAGCAATGGGGAGTTAACCGAGGAGAACTTCCAAATACTATTAACCTATCGCCATGTCTGATATTAGGACTAAAGACAAACAAGAACAAGAACATAAACTTCGTTTTATTAATCGCCCGTTTTTTTATCTGGACATGTAAAATGCGCGACGTTTTCCCCAAGATTGAGAACTTGCCCCTTTTCCTCTCACATTAGGGAGTTTAAGAAAACCACAACGGCAACGGGAACGGGAACGTCGCTAAACAAAAGGTTTAATGAGTAGAACAATGGCTGTGCACGTGCGTTTTAATTCTTGGTACATTTCTTTGCCGTCCTGTGCAAAATAACAGGGAGCTTAAGCAAACTACGACGGCAACGGCAACGAGAACGTCACCAAACAAAAGGCTTAATGAGCAGAACAATAGCTCTGCACGTGCGTTTGAAGTCTTGGTACATTTCCTAGCCGTTCTCTGTAAAACAACAACGTGAAATGACCCAATTCTGTGTATTCTGGACAACGTGAACCACGACGGCAAATTTTTAAACACACATATATAATGAGGGTTCTGAGACAAATTTATGATAACAAACAAAGCTTTTTTCAAAAGAAACTCGGCTCCTATTCTCGCCTCGTTTCTTTTGAAAAAAGCTTTGTTTGTTATCATAAATTTCTCTCAGAACCCTCATTATATATGTGTGTGGTGGTATTTGAGTGAAAATAAGCATGGAAGTAAACAAAGAGCATGGAAGTAAACAAAGAGCATGGCCCCAAAGCGAGCGGATGTGTCACAAAAAAATTATTTTCTTTTGAAGAAATGCCCGCACTGTATAATATACAAAAGTGTCTCAGAATTATTTTCCATTTGAACAATTATCTGCACTTGTATATACGCCGAGATGGGAAGAGGAAGAAACAAAGGTCCTATTGATCAAAGCACTAAAAAACCGAAAGTTAGAAAAAACAAAGACAGGGGAGAAAATTGGCCATTATTTAAGCCAAACTCAATAGAAGAAAATTAAGAATTGCCAATACTTGTATCAGAAGAACTTCTTGCAGAAATGAAAAAAATGACTCCACAAGAATTAATGAATATTCTTTTGCCGGATAATAAGAACAATGACAGTTCAACATCAGAAAAAAAAAATAACTGCCAACTTACCGATGCAATACAAATATTACCGACAGAATTAAGGGAAAAAATCTGCAAAGAGTTTATTAAAATAAAACTCAGGGAGCGTAAAGCTCTCGGCTGGGACGAGGTAAACGCTGCAATCAAAGAAGCACCATTTTGTGAACACAATCAACAAATTGTAAAGGTCTTATTTTGTTATAAATGTGGCCATTGCATGCGAAATTATCTCTGTAATCTGTGCAAAAGAAATGGAGTCAGACACTATCTCGGCTATCCTATTTATGATGAAGATGATTACGACGAGTGCTTCAAGAAATCTTGGTATGATAGTTGGTGCGGAGCCGTTGCGTGACATTTTTCTCAGAAAGACCGGAAACCAATATTTATATTTCCCAGGCCCCTAGTCGAAGCGGGGGTTTCCCTGTTTTAAGGAACAGGTAAGCAAAGGGGTTGTAAGACAGAAAACACAACAAGAGTGTAAAATGAATTAATTTTATTCAAGTAGATTATAAATTTTATGCAACTACAACATGACGTCACGACACAGCTGTGTCGGTCCACATCAAGGCGTGTGTCCCACGCCGTGGGACTTATGCAAATCAGCAGATTTTTTTATTTGGTGTGTGTCCCACGGCGTGGGACTTATGCAAATCAAAAGCTTATATTTTGCGTACCACGCAGAAGGATTTTATTAAAAAAATCTTCAAATACATTTAATTTACGAATTGTTTTGATATCTAACTTTAACGCTGACTTAATTTAACGGAAAAGAGATGGTTCCTCATCACAAATACTCTTGATTATACCAAAGTTGCTCTTGAAGAAACGAATAGGTAAATTAGAATACATTAACTTGTTGTTCTTTTCTACTAAAACAAAAAAATTAATTAGAAAGTACGCTTGACCTCGCGAATGACTTGTTGTCTTTAACAGCTCCGTCATGTTTTTTCCCGAAATATCTTTCAGTCTTTTTAAAACTTGTCCTTGTAAGCATGAGAAGTAAACAAGTCGTTTTCTGGCATCTCTCTCAGCTGAATCAAGTTCACGTAATGTGTTCAA
The DNA here is from genome assembly GCA_963693305.1 of Meandrina meandrites. Taxonomy (NCBI): domain Eukaryota; kingdom Metazoa; phylum Cnidaria; class Anthozoa; order Scleractinia; family Meandrinidae; genus Meandrina; species Meandrina meandrites. The sequence goes on along the minus strand of OY855907.1, from coordinate 18,530,664 downwards.
ACATGTCTCTTCATTGTGTAAAACCAGTTCTATACCTGAGTAATCTTTAAATCGCTCAGCACTTTGAATACTGTCTATCAGTTTTTGTTTTACACTCGCAGCATCATTTATGGATGTTCTTTCTTTGGGCTTTAAAACTAAGTCAGGTAACAGCTCTTCATTCAGGCGTAGTTCAGGGTAAACTCCAACCAACTCTTCGAAAAGCGATGCAACCACTTCATTCCCGTTTGAAGCATTCACGAGAGCATCTCTCAGCTTCCCAAGATCAGTTCGAAAGGATAAAAACCGCGTCTTGTCCATTTTTTGTTCTAACCAAACGACAAGAATTGTCTATTCGCTCGAAGATGTAGCAACTGAATAGATTTTAAGTGTGTGGTATTGATATTGAGCTTGTTTCCATAGAAACACGTCAAAATATTTACCACGAGAATTTTCTAGAAAGGTACACGTGGCGTCATAAGCACTACAAAAATAGATTTCGGGGAAATTACCTGTAACTAAAGCAAGGGGGTTTCCCGCTTCGCCAAGCATGACAATCAAAACACGTGTAACTTGTCGAGAACCTTCTGTTACACGTGCCATAACACGAGACAGGAAAAACTACATGCATGGGTACACGTGCATGACGGTGAAACCACAGTGTTAATTAATGGCACGCAATACGTGCATACGGCGGGAAACTGCTTCTTCCAAACACTGAACAACTTCGCGTGTTATATCTCTAACTTCTCTAAGACATGCCGGTGTGAAATATTCATTCACAAGAAAAGAAATGAAATGTGTTAGTACGATCATGATTTGAAATATAATTAAAAATCTTCTTTTTTCAAATATTAATTAAAGCACCAGTCAAGCCGTCACACAACGTCACGCGTGAAGATAACAGAAATCATTCTTTAATAAAGTGAAAGAGTGTGCGCTTCGACTGAAATTTTATTTCGAGATATCGGCCGCGCTGCCAAGAAGCTTTTTTTGCATACGGATCCTTTCTTCGCGCATGGCCTCTTGTCGTATTTTTTCTATGTCAGGGCTGCTTTGTTTATTTTTTTCCTTGGGAAGTGTGCCTTTCCTAAGAATTTCCTTCTGAATACGATAGCTCTCTTTTTCATCAAGAATGCTTTGAAACTCAGAATCGCTGATTTTACCGTCAATGAGTGATTTTGACAGTATGCGGTTGACAGTATCGCATTTTGACAAAGCAAGTGTCATGATTTTGCAGTGTTTGATAAGTTTGGGCTCTAGCTTTTTGTAAAAACCGGTTAGCCCAGCAGCTGTTAGCCCAAATAAAGAAGCGACACACCCAATGGGGATCGTGGCAGGAGCCCCTATTACTGTAAATGCAGCTGCAACGCTACCTGCGGAAAGAAAACCAGAAATACCACCAGCAGAAAAGCTAGCGTAGTTGATAATGGTTTTTGTGCGCTTATATTTTTTTGCAACAAGCCGATAATGGGAAGTTTCGTCACTTAAATATTTTAAAACTTCGTTTGCTTTCTGCATACGAAAATTGTTATCTGGTTGAGTTTGTAGAACTGGATAAAGTGTTGTCTGAGTTTCTGTTTGTTCATAAGCTGGTGCAGTTGGTAATACGTTGGATGCCATGGTTATATTTACAAAATTATTTTCTTGTTTAATTAATTTCAATTTGAAACTGAAGAGGCAAGCCGTTAAAGTCAAATAGATTATTATTTTGGTCCCTGACAGAAATTGTCATATTTGAGATATGCTTATCAGCAGAAACATCGCGTAAGACATGTTGTGGGCTGCTTTGATAAAAAACTTTTTCAAAAGGTTTTCCTGTTATGTCAAAAGTTTGTAAAACAGTAGACGGTTTGCCATTTAACAGATTCTGTTCTTTGTCAAGTAGGTCGCAATGAATGTAATATGTCGTTTCGGAATTCAGCTTTTTTATGAACGTTTTAAATTCAAATGCAAAAGAGTTTAAATTGAGTAAATTGCCTAAATTGGAATCAATAACAATCTTTTTAAACTGTGGATTTGTGATTACAAGCTGGCCAACGATAGTATTAACATCCGTTTGCAATGGGACCCTATGTTTGTTTAAACTGTTTCTGATTTCACTCGCCAACGCATCGAGTGTATAATGGCCCGGCAAAAAAGTAACTTTGAAAGGCTTTTCGACAGTATCTAACAAAGTAATTGCCCCCTCTTCCTTTAAGTTAAACCACGAATTGTAAAGAGAACAACTTAATAGCCGGATATAGCTTGGTTTTTGAATAGGCTGGGGTTCAAAATAGACCGTATGTGGATTTTCTTTTGTAACAACAGTAAGAATAACCATTTTTATAATTAGAGAAAAATATTTTGTTTAAATAATGGATAATGAATGGACCGGTGGTGGTGGATGGTTGGATGCTTATTCGAGGCAGCAAAGAACCAAAAGTGCAGCGAAAGCTGATGCAGCAAAAGACAAGGCCCCTCAGCCTTCACAGCACAGCAGCGCATCTGCGCTTCTAAAATGGATTCAGACACCACAGGCTGACAGCATTGCCAAAGTAGCAGAACAAAAGGCATGGAAAACTTTTAATGCAAAATACCCGAATGCTGATAAATCAAAGTTTGAGCCACAGACCGATTTCGCCAAAGATCACACAGCAACCTCAGAAATTTATTTTAAAGCAGGGCCAGGCAATTTGATAAACGTTTTTGGTTCAGACAGCAAATATTGGAACCCGGAAATGAAAAGTGCGCTGGGTGTTGGCCAATCATCAGAAGGGTTCCCACAACAGCTTACACCAAGTGGTTTAAAAGGTGACTCTTTGCCGATTCCTGCTGTTGGCTTTCACGATGCCGCACCGAGTTTGAAAAAAATATTTAATGACCAACTGAATATTTACGTAACACCGGACCAGTATTTCACAACAAAGTTCAGAGAGGTATTTCAAAAAACCAAACTCACCCACCATTCAGGGAAAGAGTCCAAAACATGGCTAGCCGGCCCAAATATGAAATATTGGCCACAGCAGCTGAATTTTGCTGTCTGGTGTGCGACAACGGGCTGTGGTATAAGTCGCGAAATTTTCGATAACAACTATGCTATGCGCGAGAATGTGCGAGCTTTTTACAAGTTCCATATATATTTTACTGTCAGGCGAATATTGTTTCAGATGGGGGGAATACAAAGCATAAGCGCTTTGCCTGGCGACCCTACTTTTGACCAGATTAACAACAAATACGACGTGGCTTCATACAAAAGAATATGCAATGAGTTCGGAGTCGACCCGTCAAGCGATTTTCGTTTTAAAAGAGGCGCAAACCACGGCCTGGGAAGCGTTTACATCTATGTGTCAAACATTGGACCGTCTAAAGAAGAGGGAGACATTTACCCCGGGGGGTCAAAAAAGTTCTCAGACGAAGGTGGATCAGGCTCAAAAGGTAACTTGATTTATTATATCGAGTCAGATGACGCTGCCTACGGACAGGCAGACTGGTTTTGTCCCAATGTAGCAGAAGGTCTGACCCAGGCGGGTTTGTCGCGAATAAACCAGTCGATAGAGGCGTTTGTTTACTGTGTTTTGGGTTCACAGGTGAACGTTAGAAGTAGCATTCTGGGGTCAGGAGGGCGCGCAAAGGAAGCGCAAAGTGAGTTCCTTGTGCTAGTCGAAGACTCGATAAGGCAACCCGATCTGGCAAAGTCAGTTCAAAGGTACCAACTTGCAGTCGACGAGGCAAAGGTGAGGCTTAACCTTGCTGTGTGCCCGGGGGCCTGGCTGATGCCTGCGAGTATGGTGATAAATACTGAGAGTACGATTGGTTACAACAACCAGCTCAAACAAGCTGTGCCAGGGATGAAGCTCGGGGTTAACGACGAAGTGAATAAGAGCACAAAAAAAGTGGGCGTAACAAACATGAGCGGGGGTCCGTCAAAAGTAAAAAGACCAATAGGTCATACTTCTGATAAAAAACCACCTGTCGTTCCCGCACAGCCAGAAAAAATCGAACCTGTGCAGGCAACACAAGTTACAGCAAAGCCCACAGCGCATGAGAATAATAAAGTCTATCTTATTGCTGGCGGCGCTCTTTTTGCATTTATCACCGCTCACTACGCTTTTTAACTTGCTCGAAAAGAAAGACGGCCACACCGACAATCAACAGCCAAGCATTTTTGCCAAGAAAGCTGATCACCTGACCGGCCGCGCGAAACACAAAGCTGACAATTGAGCCAAGTAGTCCAGGCAGAATGCCAGCTATTTTTTTGCCGAGCGTTTGAAGGCCATTGTCAACACCCTTTGCAACAGCCTTAAGCCCGTTTGAGAGAGAGCTCAGAATGACGCCAATAGTCGTGCCAACGGCAAGCAAAACTGCTGTGACGGTGAAGCCATACTTTTTGAAAATCTCTTTAACCTTTTCTCTTAATTTGTCTGTTAAGGACAACCTTTCGATCTCTTCTTCTCTTTCATTCTCTATTTCATTTATTTCTTGATCTAATTCAAGAACTCTTTCACGGGCTTGTTGTCTTTCAGCTTGTGGCGTGTTTTCGTCGTTTGCAATATCCTCTTGTTCTTGTCTTTCTTGTCGTATTTCTTCTTCCCTTTCCTGCCTTTCTTCTTCATGTTGCTGGAATTCTTGTAAAGTGGGTGCTTCTGGAATTCTTATTTCTTGTCCAAGTATCTGATTTTCAACAGCATTTATTCGATTATCAATTTTCGCTATTTCTTCTTTGGCCTTTTTTATGTTTCGCTCGGCCAAAGCTCTTTCTGAACTGTCTTTTGAGGTATCTTTTGAAATTTTTTGTTTATCGGCAATATATTTTTCCCATTTTCCCTTTTCTTTTTTCTGTTTGTCCAAGAAGTCTTCTCTTTTCAAGCCAAGTTTTGTTTTAAATCTATTTATGAAAGTAGCAAGAAGTGATTTTTTGTCTGCTTTAAAAACTTCAATGTCTCCACCTCGGGGTCCTTTCGCAACGATTTTGCCACGAGCGTTTACAGTCAAATCAATGCTTTCATTATAGTCTGGGAAATAGTATTTGATGTTTTTTTGCGCCTCTTGTAACTGAAATTCCCTTGTCAGATTACCACGACCCTCGATAAAAGAGGTTTCTGCAGTATTTGAGCCGCGCTCAGGCGGCCTATTCATCGTGGTAGTTCTAATTGGTATTTGTTCGGGTGTCGACGCGGAGCCTGGCTGAAATGCCCCTGTTGTGTCATCGCCGCCATCGTCATTGCGGTCATCTGTATGATCTATGAGAGGATCTTTTTCGCCAAAGCCACCACCTTCTGCCATCGAATATCAACAAAGTTGATGAAGTTATTTTATATTTACAATTGAAATTTTTTAATTGAATATTTTATATTCTTTACAATAATGGACGGTGTACAGGAAAACCTTCGGCCAACACGCAGTGAAAAAACTCTCGGTGCGTTGAAAGCGGAGCGCGCGGTAAAACGAATCACTTTCGAGCGCACAGAAGCCAATCCGCAGGAAACGCTTTATGTTTCGGTGCCCAAGCTGAATGAAAGCGAGGTCATTGTTCCCGGCTCACTTGCTCTGCACTTCAACATTGATTTGAGCGGAGGCCATGCCAACAACTTTCTAGTAGACAATGTTGGACGGGCGCTAGTTGACAAACTTGTTGTGAAGTACTCTGGCACCATACTGCAGGACACAGTTGGTTATGACATTTACAAGATATTCGAGGATCTCTTTCTATCACAGGAGGAGCGCGACAACATGTTGCAAGATGGAATCCAGAGTGAGGACCTCAACAAAATTCGCTCAAACTCGGGTGATAAGAAGACCTCAAGCGTCGCTGCAGAAAACAAACTGAACGGGATTTATGGAACTAAATACAGGATCCGCCTTGACCACCAGATTTTGAATGACCACGGGACCTTTTATCCGCAGGCTCTATACAACGATCTTGTGTTCGAACTGACACTTGCGTCAGCCGATCCGGTAGTCAGAGGCTCCGATCCAACAAAACTGAAATACAAGCTGACAAACATCCAGCTGGAGTACGAGATGATAAGAAGCAAAACACTGGCAGATGAAGCCCTCTCAGAGAAGGTCCCTCAAAGGCATCTTGCTACTTTTTGTCGAGCCCCATACTGCTGGCGCAAGGCAGTCAGAAGCATACTTAAACCCAGACCTGACGAAAGTCAGTGTCACAGTGAACGGCTCGCCCAACAGGCTGTACAACAACGGACTTGAAGGAATTGATATTTGGGAAGAGGTCAAACGCTTCTTTCTCAAAGCCGAAAACAGAAGACAAGTTCGGGCTTATGATCGATCTGCGTTCCATGGCTGACCACTCGATGCACGGAAGCGGCACGCGACTTGTAAACACAAAGGATGGAGTACAGCTGGAGCTCGAGAGGAAAGCAAGCGGCTCGGGCAATGTGCACTGTCACATTTACGTAATCAGTGATGCGCAGATGAATATATTAGGAGGGCAATTAGAATCTGTGCAGTACTAATAGAAATGGATCCGAGCAAGATACCCTTCAACGCTCTGATTGTGGGGCCGACGAATTCAGGCAAATCGAGGTATGTGGTGGATCAGATCTACGGCTCTTTCCGCGGCAAGTTCGACTACATTGTTCTTATCTGCCCAACATTCGCGCACAACAAGACCTACCACCGAATTGGTGAAAATGATCCAAGAATGATTGTGATTATATGCAAGCAGCATGAGGTTGAAATTTGGTTGAAATTCGTGAGCTGGCTTTTTGAGGGCACCAACACGCTCATAATCCTAGATGACTGCGCAGCCTCCAAAGATGTAAAAGGGCGCACAGGCCAGCTGGTGAATCTTGGATTTTCCGCTCGACATATCGGCATCAGCGTTTGGGTGCTGACCCAGAAGATAACCAGCATAACACCTTCCTTCCGTGAAAACGTGGCGGCTATCGTTTTATTTTACACTCCCTCAGCCAAAACTACGAAGGCAATCTTTGAAGATTACGCCGGCGAACTCTCCCACGATGAGTACAAAAATCTGATTTCAAAGCTGAAAGAGCGGAAGTTCTCTTATCTCGTGTTCTCGCTTCGCTACCCTTACGGTATTCAGTGGGGTATCAGCAACTGAGTTGCTACCCCACTTTTTTGAATTAAAAAAATAAAAGTTGTATATAGTGACAATGGGTGAACAAGAGTTCGCAGAAATTATGAACCTATTAGAAGCTGAGCCATCAAGCAGCCCAGCTGGTAGTAGCATTGTGCCAGACTTAACAAGCTTAACCGTCCCCGGACCTAACATTCCTGCTCTTCGTGAGCAGCTGGCCGTGCTTGTATCAACAGGGAAATCCAAAGAGGCCATCGGAGTGCAATTAACACATGAGCAGTTGAAACGCTTGACCGATAAAGAAGTTGAAAAGTACTACAAGAGATATGAAACCTTCGTTGGCAGCAAGACAACCGAAAGCATGGTTGACAGCCTGCTTACGCTTCTGACAAGAGGCCTGCAAATGGTTATTGAAATAGATGACGTTGATGCAATGAAAAAAGAACTAAAAGAAGACTTCATTATTAACAAAGAAATGACAGATTTTGTTGGCAGTCTCTCTTTGAAATATGGAAAATTTCTTGCTCCTATTTCTGCTGCTTTGATAACGGCGAAGCACATTGATTTTAATTCGCATTTGGAGAGAAAGGATGAAACAAAATTAGAAGAAATTTCTGAGCATACCTCACCAATTGCTGAACAATTACAGACAAATTCTGAGTAATTTCTAAGTATTATTTTATTTGCTTAACATATACGCTTTGTTTCAAAATGTCAACCGAACAATCCGAGGCTTTCAAAGAAGTTGCAAATTCCCCAGGCGAGACCACTCAGGTCGATATCACACAGCAAGCAACAACTCCAACTCCAACTACAGCCCCGCGTGCAAAAAATCCCAAGCTTGTGGCTGCTGGCAAAGCGGTTGCTGAAAGAACGCGGCTAGCCCGTGAACAACAGAAAAAAGCCGCAGCTGAGGCTGCTGTCATAATAGCAAACAACAAGGCAAAGGCCACTCCCCCGGTTTCTGAGCCAACACCGACTATTGCAGATGAAACCCAAAAAAGTACCGAAGAAAAAAATAGCAGTATCACCACCACACAATGGCTTGCTGTTGGAAGTATAGTCGTTTCACTAATCGGGATTTATTACAAACGTGAAGAGCTCAAGGCAGTATTCAGCAAAAAAAAGACACCTGAGCGTGGGGTAAACCCCACACCCCATCAACCTGCTGATATCAACAGAGTTGATGTGCTACAACCTGTTAGAACAACACACAAGGGGTGTGGGGTGAAACCCCACTTCAGAGGTGTAAAACATTTGGATTAAATATTTGGAATTAATATTATATCTGCCTCCTATACAATGAAGAAAGTTGACTTTCCCCAAGCTCTTATCTCAACCGCGGCCATTATTGGTATCGGAATGATATGGTACGACTTCAACATGAAGGTTTTTCTTACGGTACGCGAACTTATGAATAATTCATTATATGACCCGGACGTATCAACAAAGTTGATGGGGTGTGGGGTATCAGCAACTGAGTTGCTACCCACTGAAGAGACAAATAATTAATTTTGATTTAAACTTTTGTAGGTTTTTCTATACTTACAAAATAATGTCAGACAACAAGCTTGTTAAAACAATCACGGATGCGGCTACACTCACTGGTTTAGTCGCCGGCATCGGCTGGGTCGCAAAAAAGGTTGTGAAAGAGAATTTTACTTCTGACCCCAGCAGCAGTGCAATGAACTACGTGAAGTTCACCGCCGTCATGGCTGGGAGCATTGCGCTCAAACAGTACCTCGAGGACTAAAAAATCCTTCCCACCAGCATGTAAAGTGGGGGATCAGCAACTGAGTTGCTACCCACACCCCAAGATTTTTATTTGAAAAAACTCTGCTCTGATATATAAACAATGGCAAGTATCGCGATTATGGCTGGTGGGGCTATATTGAATGCTGCGGCTTTTATAGGTGGCAATTATCTTGCGAAGGCACTTGGCGGAGGTGACGCTGCACTTGATGAAAAAGTACGACATGACAAAGCTCTCGAGGCGTATCAAGCAGCTTATGCCAAATACTCCCGTGACCGCACCAAACTTCTCGACTGGATTGCGACTAACACGCAAATAAAAGAGCAGGCCAAGCAGAACTTTACTAACACTGACTACGCCTTCAAACTGTATAACAAAGCGCATCCTGACAAACAAATGATACCCCCCAAAGAACCCAAGTTCACAGATTTCTATCAACCAAGCCAGCAGCAAAAAAATGGTGAACTCATGTTCGTGGGTGCCGGGGCTCTTGCTTTGGGCTACGCTGCCTTCCGTTTCCTTTAGTGGGGTATCAGCAACTGAGTTGCTATCCAGAGTTTTAAACTTTTTTAATTCCTTACTTATATATTATCAACTTTGTTGATATGATGGATGCCAAACTCGCAAAGACATACTATAGTCCTGGGGGCTACTGGAAAGGTTTTGCCGCAATCAAAAAATTAGCCGAAGCTGCCAAGGTACCAGAAGAAACCGCAAAAAAGTGGCTGTTCAAGCAAGCACTCTGGCAGATATTCCTCCCAGCACCGAAGCGCATTCCTCGGCCGAAATTCGATGTTCCTACGCCAAACAAAGTGCATCAGGCGGATCTTCTTTTTTTGCCACATGACAAACTACCTCGCGGGCGCAAAGTTTTCAAATACGCACTCACCGTTGTCGACGTGACCAGCCGATTCAAAGAAGCTGAACCCTTGACCTCTAAAAACTCTGATGAAGTTGCCCTTGCTTTTAAGAGAATTTACAAACGCTCGCCTCTGAAATGGCCTGAACTGCTGCAGGTTGACCCCGGGCGCGAATTCATGGGCGCTGTTACAAAAGAAATGGAAAATCACAAAACATATATTCGGCGCGGGCGAGTTGACATTCACCGTGATCAGGCCATTGTTAAACGTTTTAACCGCACCCTGGCTGAGCGCTTGTTCGGGCACCAGTACGCAGTTGAAATGCGTAGCAACGAGGGCCAGCGGTCTACGGCGTGGGTAAAAAGACTTCCTGAAGTTGTAGCCGCTCTGAACAATGAAGTCACAAGCCTTATCGGCAAGAAACCTGTAGTTGCCATCAAAGAAAAAAATGTTTATGCAAAGCCATCGACACCTTATTTGAGACCTGTTGGAGAAAGCGAAAAAAAGCTCCCCTCTATTGTGAATGTTAGGTATTTGTACCAACCTGGCGAGCTTGAAGGTGGTGTTAAAAGAGCCACTGATCCAATCTGGTCTTTGAAAGTTTACAACATTGAACGTTCTTTTACCAAACCGAATCAGCCCGTTCTCTACTATTTGCATGACGGGCCCAAGCGTGGCTTCGTGCGTGAAGAACTGCTTGTTGTGCCTCCAAACACACAATTACCCCCCGAGCGACTTTAACGCTTCTTCTATTTCTTTCATTTCTGTATTTGTTAATTCTATTTCTTCCATTTCTGTATTAGCGAATAAAGCTTCCATTTCTTCCATTGCACTGTTGTACCCGTAAGCTTTTGTATTTACCCCGTCGTCAGCTATCCAGCGCTTTGAATCAAACGGGGACAGTGAAATTTTATTTACATGCATGCCGTAGATTTCGTGCCCCTCGCTTCGCAAAATGTTCATTCCGTGCCACATCTGCTCTTTGCTGAACAGCGCCTGCTTGTACTGTTCATGCTTTATCTGTTTCTTAACAACGTTCTTTTTCACGCCTTTCGCTTTTCTTACGTTTGTTTCGTCAACTTTTATCATGTTACAGCATTGCGACACTCTTGCTTTCGGATGTTCCGTTTTTTTGACCGACTCTGCGTCTTTTTTCATTATTTTTTTGACCAACTCTGCGTCTTTTGCCATTATTGTCTGCACTTTTTTTCCTTCGCAGCTGCACTCTTTTATTTCCGTCTCCGGGAAGTCTTTCTTTATTTTTTCTATCCGATTTTTGCTTTTACCTTCTGTCATTACCGAGTACATCTTTGACCTTAGCCCCACATACTCCGATATTGGGATCCCCTCGCACTCATCTTTCATTTTTCCCAGTACCTTTTTGTTCACTGTTGAGTGGAGTGGATGCTCCTTCGGGTAGTCTGATGTATCATAGAAGCTTTCGTTAGCTTTTATGTCTTTGTAGACGTCCTCTGTTTCTATCTTCAGCAGCAGGCTGTCCGTGTCAGTGTACAGGAGCTCACATTTCTCACCGTACTGCTTTTTCAGGTGGTTGTAAAAGAAGTCGTACATAAGTATCTTGCTTTTGTCAAGGATTGTCATTCCTGTGTAGACCGGCTTGTTGAGCAGCAGGCGGCTTTTGTGCATGTCAATGCCCACCAGGTCGTTTGTAAATATTACGTGCCTTGCGTACAAAGGGCTAGCGATCAATTTTCTTATTTTGTCTTTCTCATTGCTGCGGACTATTTTTATGTCTACTCGGTTGCGCAGGTTCTCCATGGTTTTGCCGAAAACTGAGTTGTTCATTAGCTTGTAAAAGTTCTTTTCAAAGTCGTTCTTTGCTTGCTTTCTGAATTCCGTGTTCATACGGATGTACGGCTCCATCCAACACTCTTGTTCGAACTCCAGCACCCTTTTTACGCGCTTCAGTTTCATCCCCTGCTTCAGATAGAACTTCAAGTTTTCGTAGTGAACCACGTAGTCTTTTTTGTCCTCAAGCGTCAGCAGAAGCTTCTTGCTGTTTGGGATTTTCAGGTCCAATTCTTTTATCAGATTATTTTGGTAGTCCGACATGTTTTCTTTTTTCACGACCTTTTTCTCTGGCGCTAGCGGGTAGCTGTTGTGTTCTTTATGCAGCTCCGCCGGGTACTCCAAATCAACTTCAAGGATCCAGCCTTTCTTGGCGTTTTCTTTTTTGTTCAGGATTTCCTCCTCTGTCGGCATAACGCGTTTCCATTTGAATCCGCTTTTGGGGAGAGGCTTGCTCATTGCCCAGCCGTACAGGTTGTTCGCGTCCAGATACATAATGTAACTGTTTGGTTTGCTTTCGTCATAGTCTGTTACCAAAGGATTGTTTGCCTTTGCGTGTCTTTTGCTTACCATCGAGATTCCTCCGCGAATTCCTCGTTCCACGAACATATGCATTTCATGGTCTGTTAACAACTCAAGCTCGACACCCGTCTTTTTCAAGAGTGCGTCCCATGAGAGGCCTGGTGATGTGAAATAGTGCGCAGGGTCAAGACCGTACTGCTGCAAACACAATTTACGGAAATTTTCAAATACATCTGCCAACAGTGCTACATCCGTTTTCATGTAAAGGTCATGGTAATCCCCCAATGTTTTACAATCAAAAGTCTCCCATACTGCCTTCGCGTGAGCGTACTCATCTTCTGTAATGTGTTCATCGTTGAGTTTGCTGTAGAAGTCTTCTTTTTTTGGCAGACTTGTTTCGCTGAATTTTTCAAATGAATCCATGTACTCGTATGGGTAAATTCCCTTTTTGTAAAGCAGATCACTGCCGTTTGATAATGTTGATGTTATTTTGAATTCCTCCTTAATTTTCTCTTTGTACTTCAGCTCTCTGTCTTTTAATTCTGATGTGGCTTCTTTTACCCCCTTTACTTTTACTTCTACCAATGAGTCCAAGCTTGCTAGCATAAAGTTCAAGCTGTCTATAAAGCGCAAACCATCAACCGAAATGGTTATGTACTTCTCCATGTTGTTTGCGACACATTTCACCTCTTTTTTCAAATTTGCCATCGCCTGCATTAAATGGTGTGCGTCGTACCCCCTCAGGTTGTGAAATACAACTGGTATCTGGTCCGTCTTGGGGTTTATTCTCAGTTTAAGGTTACAGCTGCTGTGCGCCACTCCTCTGTACTTTCCCGTTATGTGGCAATGGTCTTTTACCGCGTCTCTGTAGTTCTCTTGTAGCAGTGGCTTTTTGTATAAATAACAGTCGGTTTGTTTTTTTGCTTTCTGCTTGTCCTTTTGCTCCGGTTTTTTCAGTATTATAGTTTTAAATTCTTCACCTCCATTTGTTACATGTCCTGACAATGGTTCTAATCCTTTCCTTTGATATTTTTGCTCTTTGAAAAATCAACTCCTGTGGTATTGGCCTTGGTAGTTATCTTCTCCTGTTATAAGACCTCTTGTGTAAACCGGCAATGAATCCCAATAGTTTTCTTTTACCAGTTGCTTTTCACAGATATAACAGTTGTATGCGTTTTTGAAGTTATACCAGTCTTCGTGTGTCATTGTTATTGGTTTCTGTTGGGCGAGCATTTCTCTTATTTTTTCCTTTTCCTGCATTATGCTTTCCAGAAATGACTTTACCGCATTTTCGCCCCTGTAAACTTTTGACCCTGTTACTTCTCCGTCGCTTTTCACAACAATGTATGAATACCCGCACGCTTCATGCCACTCGGTCTTTTCTGTGTAACTTTTGTTTTTTTCCGGGGCGCGCTCACAGCCTTGTATCTTTTTTACCAGTGCCTCAAAGTCCGCGTATATCACGTAGGGCGCTTTCATCTGTTTCTGATGATTTTGAAAAGCGAGGATGTTTTCCCCCTCTTTTGGCATCTCAATCCTTGTTGGCCTACCGTTCACTCCATTGCAGTACTTTTTATGGTCCACAAGCAAGTCCGCTCTTGAGAAACCTGTTAAGCACATCATGCAGTAGTGTTTTGCATTTCTGTTTTTGCTTTGATCGAACAGCAAAGCGCTTTCTCTTTTTACGTAACAATAGTGCTGAATTTTCCCTGTCTCAATCAACATCAGGTTTATTCTCGGTACGTTCGGTTCTTTTCTGCTTATCCTGTGCACAATCACGGTGTCGTTTTCCCAGCCGAACACGTTTATTGCGAGTTTTCCGTTTTGTTTTTCAAGCTTGTCGATTTGTTTTACCGGTGTTGGAAAATCTATACCCGCGTAATTTATCCCATCATTTTTGGAATATTTGCTTGGTCTTTCAGGATGCACACCGTCTTTTGGTGGAAACAGTGCCGACCTCAAAGCCCACTTCAGGCATTCGTTGTCTTTGTTTTTTACGTTTATTATTGCTTTTTTGTTTGCCAGTTTGGCTGGAAGTGGCAAATAGGTTCCTCCGCTCAGTGGCTGATATTTTGCAACATTCACGTATGCTATCTCTATACTTTCAACTTCCCATCCTGATCCTTGCAATGACCAGTTTTCTATTTCTCCCTTTATTCTTTCCATAAATTCATCATATTTTTGTTCTATCTGTTCTTTGTCATACCTGGTAAAAACGTTTGGCTGGTCCTCTTTAAAATAGTGTGACATTTCTTGCGTTTCTCCGTTTCTTTCTATTTCAAAATTTACTTTTAGCCCGAAGCTGACCTTTACGCTTCCCAACTTTAGAATTTCCTGTTCTATCAAGTTAGTATACTTTTCTTTATTTGCATTTTTAAACATATAAATATCTTTGTTGTTTGGATTTGTTTGAGATACGTTCATTATCCATACACGAAGCCATTCCTGGAAATTGCTTTGGCTTATTTTAAACCCATCGCGTAAAATAGTACGTTCTGGCTGTAATGGCTGAGGTAGGTTCCTGTTTTGCTCCCTGGCTATTGAACCGTAAAACTTTTGCAAAACATCTGATGAAAATCTTGCGGCTGCCATCTCGGTTTATATACAAGTGCAGATAATTGTTCAAATGGAAAATAATTCTGGGACACTTTTTGTATATTATACAGTGCGGGCATTTCTTCAAAAGAAATTAATTTTTTTGTGACACATCCGCTTGCTTGGGGGCCATGCTCTTTGTTTACTTCCATGCTTGCTTATTTTCACTCAAATACCACCACACACATAGATGATGAGGGTTCTGGGAGAAAAAAAAACAAGATATTTAACAAAGCTTTTTTTTAGTAAAACGAGGTGAGCAAAGGGAGCCGAGTTTTACTAAAAAAAAGCTTTGTTAAATATCTTGTTTTTTTTTGTCCCAGAACCCTCATCATCTATGTGTGTTTTTAATTTTTCTATTTGGAGATGAACGCTCTCTTTACACATTTAGCTTGAGCCAGTTCTTAAACCGACAGATACGCTGAATACATCTGAATAATCTCGAGATTCTAGAGTAAAATATAAATTCATTTTTCACCAGGCGTTGTCCTCGGCGTCGCCGTCGTCATTGCTTAAGCTCCCTAACAACGAGAAATGACCAAATTCTGCGTTACCTGGAGAACGTGAACCACGACAGCTAACTTTTTAAATTTCTATTTCGAATTTATCGCTGTGTTCCATATTTAGTTTTGAGATAGTTTTGACAGAGAGAAACAAACTAAATGACTTTAGAGTATCGCGAGATTCATAGCTTAAAATATAAATTCATTTTTTAATCGACGTTGTCCTCGGCGTCGCCGTCGTGGTTTCTTAACTCCCTATCATGAACCAACGAAAACTTTTTCTTAGTTTACATGTAAAGGTTAAGCCATGCAAATACCTCAACCTCTTTTCCCCTCTTCTTACTTGATGTTTACACCTTTTCTCCTTTTGTAAAATTTGTAAATAAATTAAATACCTGTAAGTAATTGTAAGTAATGTAAGTATCGTATTGTAAATAGAACATTGTACTGAAAGTTATGTAATTTCTTTTTCTTAGAGTACAGTTGAACTAATGTTTTTAAGTATTGTATTGTAACGTTAGTAACCGTGTTGCATTAAATAAATAAATAAATAAATAAAAAAAACACTAAAAGAAAGGGAAAAAAATGAACGATACTAATGACAGTTCCAAACACCTTGGGGTGTTAACGAAGCCACTGATGTCAGAGTGTTATTAGAGACCTTACGCAACAGGACGGCTCACGGAGAGGACGGCAAAATTTCATTGTGTGACGTGCGTGACTGCTTGCTTCGTAAGCTATTTGACGCTATTTCCGGTTTGTCACTGCCGTCCTCTTAGCGTTCACGACGTGAAAACAAGGAGTTTGAAGTTCTGAGGAAAACGTGAGTATTTTTATCCACTTATTTTCATCTTAACCTTTAATTTTTTGGATTGAACGATAGAAACAGTCTACCTTTTTAGTTACCAGCCTTTGTATATATGGAAATAACTTTTTTTAAAACGAAAATGAAGCCTACTTGTAAACGCATGACAAAGCGCTCAGACTGGCTTATTTGTGAAAATTTAATTCTCCTTCTTTCTAAGTTATTTCTCTGTAATTTTACAGTTTTATGGCAGTTCTGTTTCATCTTTATCGTCCGAATTACAATTCCGGTGTAAACTAATCTTTTTCTTTGAAACTTTGAAATATAAATTACATTTGTACAGTATGTTGCCCTATTTACGGACACTTCCACTCTTACGATACTGTATTTCGTAGTAAAGATAAAAAGAAATCTGAACGATACGTTTCGAAGACTTGTTGATTAGTCTGCTTTCATTATTTCGTTTCGTGGCTGAGTTGGGCTCCGTTTAGACAGAAAAATTCAAGTTTTTGTAGAGGTATGTAAAAGTTTTCTAATGTGATTCGTATCGCACGTCGAATTACACTGATGACTTCTTCGCTAAAATCGAAAGAAAATGCTTTAAGCTTCGGAAAATAGGTAACTTTTTAAGTGAATCTTTTTTCATTTGACTTTATTAGACGTATTTTGCAATGATCGAAAAGAATAATTCCAAGAAAAAGGGAGTATTTATCTCGAAGCGAATCGATCGTCAGAAATATTAGGGCACCGAATTTGGCCAACTTTTTCCGTAATTACTAAGAAACCAAGCAGGTTTAGGCGATAAAACTTCATGACTTACTTACCAGCAGTGAAAGCTACATTTTGAGTAAATTTCAGCTCGTTAATCAGGGGCGTAATGCTAGGATTTGGGGTCACACTATGTCACGCCCAGGGTACTTACATAGTCCACTGCAGATGTTCACTCCTGAAAATGGAGTATATAACTACCTAGCACTAGAAAAAATTTATGGCATGTTGATTCTTCGGATTTGCACTTTTCGCCACCTGGATTATAAAGTACTCTTTGATTTTCGCCAGGCCTACAAACTGGTCGAACCGTCCCATCTATGAATCCCCAACAGTTGTCAAGGGCCGCTCCTTTCCTGTGGACTGCTTCAGAGAATTGAGCTAGTTGTGCTTGAGACAGCCACGGTTGGTTCAGAAGAGACAGTAAATGTCCAAACTGCACATGAAGCAAATCCATCGCTTCTGCCACCACCATGCTCAACTGGGGAACAGGTCTTCCGAAACGCGGTACAAGGTCTTCGTATCTACACGGATACGCAAATCGACGTAAAAGCATACACAGTGCTTCATCGCTGTACACGGAAAAACGATTTGGGCAAGTGATTTTGTCCGGAAGATTAAACACATCGACTAAAGCGTATATGTCATGTTTCAAAAAGCGAAATTCGCTTTTGCACTCGTCGTCGGAAGGACTGTCAAGATCAAATTTGTCGTATTTCCAGTACGGGATTTCGAGGTTCTTCGAAGTGTTCACATCGTAAAGCAACAGTAGTTCTTCGTCATCAATCAAATTCAGGTCATTAGCGAGTAAAAGTGCTTCTCTTGCTTCCCTAAATGTAGCCATTTTAGCTTCAAGTCGTCTCCATGTCGTGTTGTGTTGCGTAAGGTTTGTTTACGTTTAGGACGGCAACATCATTGCTCGCGTGCTCAGCCCAGTCCTCGCGCGATCTGAGGTCGCCGTCCACATCGAACCGTCCTGTTGCGTAAGGTCTCTATTAAAAGTCAGACGACTGCAACGTTGTATATTTTCAGCAAACTACGGCGCTGTCTTCCCACTAAGGGTTTGAGTCCAGAAGGAGACATATCTTTCCCTTCAAGGTAAGCAAATGCTTATCTTAAAGCTCAATCTGTTTTCTTTTCTTTTCATTATTCAACCAGCCTTGGCTCAGATCATTTTTATCAAGAATCTTCAGTTGGTGAGAATTCTCGCCCTTGGCGGAGCGTTAACTACGAACAAATTATACTCCCTCAGCTAATAGGAAGAAATATGTTTGCAAACCATACGTGGATCAGACAAACTCAAAAAAGAAATTTTTTTCTAATGCGGCAAAGGTAATGAAGTGCTGTTTCATAAAGGGATTAGTGATGGCAATGCATTGCCAAACAATAACTGATAATGGTTTGTTAATGTTATTTCTCAGTAAAAGCACATCCTTCATTAGACACCTTGATTAGGTAATAGAAATCTCAAAAACTGAGTTAAGAACGTTTTACAGGCAGTGAGAGGGACTCGATGCTAAATTACTGTACTTTAATTCAGATACTACATTGCAGTTCTTTCTTGCTTTGCCGTTTCGCTTTCTTGGAAACTTGTTGCCGTTCATCGAGACTGAAATCAAGATGAACCTTCACTTCACGGTTCTAATCGCCGCACTTGTTTTGCTGAGCATGTCAGATACTGGGTGAGTGGATACGCACGACAGAGTTATAAATGACAGCGTGAAGCGTTTGAACTAAAAGTTGCATTCCACAAATTCATTGTTTGCTAGCTAAAACTGGTAACAAAACAGTACATATACACATAAATTGTCACTTATTGCGTTCTTTTAGAAAATAAAGGTTTTGCCATTCAGATGCTAAAACGCGACCGAAACTGTTCTGCCGTTGTACCATTAGAAGCCTTGCATTAACAATGATCAACATATAATTTTCTCACAAAAATCTTAAAAAAACCCAACAATTTCAATTTGGGCAATTAATTGATTGGTCCTAATTGGTCCTAATTGGTCCACGTGATGAAGCAAATAAAAATTTATGAAGCCTACTAATGGACATAACTGGACAGTACTGAAACAAACTAGCAACGTCCAATATCAAAATAACTGGTTCAATTTAAATTTTACATTATGAAACTCGGACACGTTTTCCTCTGATGGATCCTCGCCAACTTTTCTTTGCAGATTGCATAGTTCGCTTTGAAGCAATTCTTCCTCGTTTCTGAGCTGTTTTGATCGCCTTTTGGAAAAGAATAAAGTAAAGCTTCTGATTTTCATCTTAATCATTTCCCAGTAAAGTCTTTTGTCCTCCAAATAGCCGTATTTTTCTTTATATTTCTCTATGTTTTCCTTGAGTTCTTCGACGAAATTTTTATCTTCTAGAAGAGAATTATTGAATTTAAAAAAACCAGGTCCGCGCTTTTCATAATCTTTAGACAAAAAAGAGAAAGAGACTGCCGCATGATCTGAGAAAGACACTGGAATTATCTTGCATTCTTTTATCTGATTAATAATGCCGGTAGAAACCAAAAAATAATCCAATCTACAGTGAATTTTTAAAGACTTATGGTGCCAAATGAACAAAGTCTCCTTTGGATGCATGTATCGCCAAGCGTCTTTTAAATCTAGAGTTCTACAGAGATTGCAAATAGCTTGAACAACTGCCTCTTTTTTCCCAACGGAGCAGCCACCGCTTTTGTCACTGGTGGCTGAACGGATCCTTTTCTCTGCTTGCTCACGTTTGGACGACTCAGTCACTCAGGAATCATGGTGGTTAGCTGTTTCTGCATGGCGTCGATGGCCTGATTATCTGCGCTAACACTTCTCTCTTGTTGTTCAATCATGAGTCTGAGAAGGTTCTGTTCTGCTTGCTGGCAGATCGTTTTAAGGACAGCGTTGAAGGTCTGGTTGTGTATTGGGATGGTTGTGATAATACTTATGATTGGGGCTGGGAGTTGTGTAAGAGGTCTTTCGGTTAGTTTAAGTACTAAGTGTCTTGTGTAGGTCAGGTATTTTTTCCGGCATTTTTACGAATTTCTCCCGAATTTTTCCATATATTTTCTGGATTTTTTTCTTTAAATGGCGATATATTGTAGCCAACCGTATGTCAATTAAATTAATGCATTAAAAAATGGGGGTCACCGTGCTCGTTTAGAAGAAAATAGCTATTTATTTCTCTGCCGAGCTTAACCTGAAGGAAATCGCGTAATGCTGTGTGCGCGCGCTTGTGGCACGCTCTTATGCGCGCGCTAAATGACGCGAAAAGTTATGCGCAGCAAGGATGCGCAATGCAATACAGTGGAATCACCTTAAAGCGCGAGCAAAAATAGCGTGTCCCTATCCGCTGGGGTTTAATTTGACTAAAAGAGCGCTTTTAAAAAAAGATAGAAGGCATTAAATTCAAATTTGCACATTTAAACGGCTTTTACTCGCTGGCAAAGTTTAAATTAAAAAATCCGCTTCTGTCATGGCACACTAGAGGTTTTCACTTATCTATTTTTGATAAAATCACAGAGTGCTGTCTTCTACTCGATCCGCAAACTTGGACACAAAATCATGGATTTTTCAATTCGGCACTACTACCGCTCAATTGCGGCTTTTTTCTCGATATTTTACCCAATGTTTCTCCGACTGTTCTCTCGAAAATTGTTTTTATCTCGAGATAAAAAAAATTGAGCATGGCACCTATGGGCCACCATAAGTTCGGGTTTTAATAACCTTTGTCTATCCTAAAAATACTTGCATTGTTAGATATTGGATTCGTTAGCTTTCGTTTAACGAAATTTCTTCCGTAAAGACAAGTAAACGCAGGTGAAACTACAAGGAATAAAAAATATATATTTCAATAAACAACAAAATTGCAACAAAAAATTAAAACAAATTTGAATACATAATCTTGTTTCAAGTGTAAGAAATTACAGGCTTCAGTTACTTGTACCCAAATTCTCGCGCACCACGCTGTACAAACCTGTGTCACTATAAATACCACAGTACCTTAACAATTCAGACCAATGTAAAAGCAATAGCTTTAAGCTAAAATTAAAGGTTTTCTTGATATATTATGTTGTTGCTATGGTTACATGTTAAACCTTGTTCGCCAATGCTTGAACATGTGTGTAATGTTATTATTGTAGTATATATCGGGTGTCTGTTTTTTAATTCCATTTTTAATATTATATTTAATAACGTCGCCATATCGGAAAATTACACAGCTGCTGTGTGTCAGATCGTTCTGCAAATTTTTCAGACTTTGTGATCAGACATTGTGTAATATTATAGGTTTTTCGTAACAACAAACAATTTATAGCAGCACTATATTTGTGTCGCATGCTTAAAGACCTTAAAGCTGTGTTTATTCATACAACCAGCTGGAATTTTGACGGCAGAATAAAGTTTGAAGCCGTGGATATCAGGTTGTCCTTCTTTACATGCTGACTGCAATTGTGTGGTAGGAAGCGAAGATGTGGTGCATTGCGTTTTTCGTTATTGCTGCCGTTTTCGGCAATCCAGAAGGTTTGTTTTACAGCTCACATTTATTGGTTTCTCATCAACTTGGGATTTCTTGTCCAGTCGTAATGTTTTTGCTGTTTTTACCCTTGATTTACCAATCTCATTTTACGCATTGGTCTTCCACAAGAAGAAAGTGAGACAAAGCATGTCTTTAGTTCTGCTGCTTCCGATTGCTCTTAAGCTTCAAAAAATCAAAAGTAATACCAAGTTGTACAGCCATTCACTTCAAGAAAGATTTTTCTGTTTTTTTTTTTTAAATGAAATTAACAGGAAACATTCTAAGCTACTGTTGGAACCAAGGAGTAATAAAAATACTTCCATACTTCGGAATGCAAATTATGTTTTTCCAAGGAAACAGCTAACTTAAAATTAAACTTCGATATATCTTCGATAAGAAAACAAGCAAACATGCTAACTGATAACTTCACCTTTCAGCTTATCAGTTTTTTCCTGCTGGTTCTTTGTTTCACTTATCAGGAACCATGCCACGCAGAGAATTCACTTGTTACTTAGTCCTAAACAACCAATCATTGTCGCGCATTTTATTTTAAACTTTTATTTGTAACGTTTCTTTTACCTTTGTCATATTCCTTTTCCGCTCAGCCCCTGAGGAAGGTTTATATTTGCGAACCGAAATATCGGGCAAGTTTAGGGGTATAGAATGGTCCTTGAAAAATCATGGGAAACGACAAATTTTAGGCGGATGTCGAAATCTCGGCGTCGCAGACTACAGTCTCGAGACTAGAGCCTCGGAATCTCGAGCTAGCAAAAAGTAAAGCCGGTCTCGGAATCTCGATTTTTGAAACTTGTGTCTCGGAACCTCGCAAGCCAAGCGAAAGTTTAATCTGTATGATCTGGAACAAAACAACGGCAACAACAACAGCAAAACAGAGAATAATTATGATAAACGGCTCAAAATCGCAATCGCAAACACGATAAATTCTACCTCGTAAATTACCGTATATCAGTCTCGCGCTCGGATTTGTGGATCACGGCGTCTCGTGCTCGGATTTTTGAATCGCAGCGTCTCGGGCTCGGATTTGAAAAAAAAAAAGAAAGAGTCAAGGCTCGGTCTCCGATTTTAAATGAGGGTCTCGGCGTCTCGGCGAGTCTCGTATTTTAACATCCTATTCCCCTGAATTTGTTTAAAATATTTTAGTTTTTTTTTTCTACAGTTGTTCACTTTTGGTCGAGAACGCCGTTTAAATTTTAGAAAATTCTCTCGTTACATTGGTTTCCTTTTAACACCAGGGCAACTGTACTTATAATTACAGTGAAGTGAATTGTTATTTTTGCGTCTCTATAGTGTCATGCGTCTCTTTTAATAGAAAATCTTGGAATAAAGAATTCCAAATTATTCGAGGGAGACATGATTCTCAACACCGTTCAACGGCTGGCTGCTATGAAGGGTTTAGACGTGGACAAAGCAAAAGGAAATGCGAGAGGGTCTATTTTAAACAAGCAATGGCCTGGTGGAGTGATGATCTATTCTGTTGATCCCCAGATAGGTAGGAAATGAAGGCTAAGTAGAGTAAAGCAAAACAAGTTACATTAGCAGGGTGCCTCAAAGTGAATCAGTGGCCCCTAAGATTCATGAAATTTTAAAGGAAAATGAAATTGAAAACAACCCATCGCACTTTAAAACTTGAACTTAAGATTAAAAACCTAAACTTATGATTTTTGTCAATCATGAAAATCAACAAAAAAAAAAGAAAAAGGAAACAAACAAAATGGATCAAAATCTACCAATCATATCCCACGGACGTGACCTTTTGAACCCGAGTAGTATACCGGGGAAGGATAGACGAAATTATTCATGAATTCAACAGGCCGGAGTTAATGAGCTCTGAATATCCAGAACTGGTTTAATGAGATGCATGTCACGTAGGTGTATGAGGGAGACTATGGAAGTTTATATTATTTATGCATGGTATTGTTTTGAGTATTTATTGTTGAATATTACATGAGTTTTTAGGAGAGATGTATGCGTTGTAATGGAGTTAATGAGCCGCCCAACCATCCGGGTAGTGTCGCACTTATATAGAAGAAGAACAAAGGCTTGACTGACAACCAATCAGGGAGCACGGTCAAACTAGTAAAACCAGTTTTGAATCCGGAACGATTTCATTATTCAAAATGGCGCATGTATCGTGTTTGGTAACTGGTCAAACCGGTTTTTGGGAAATTGAAAGTGATAATTCAAAAATGGCGGAATCAATGAAGTAAATACCACACGGAAACAATTTTTTTTTTGAATGAATATAAAAACGTTTATTGGATAAAGGCAAAGTTTACAATCTGAAACACACTTTGAATAAATATGAATTGTTAACTAAATGTTCAAGGATGAGATAATTCTCAGTGTTCAATGACTTCAATTTTCTGTAACGGCAAATTGTCTTTGCAGTTTGGGTCTTGGCGTGTAGCTGGGCTTGTCTTCTTTTGATGACATTTGTTTCTCGGGGAAATATGACGGAGACGGTATTTGAGTTGCATCATTGACAGGTTGTTCATCGGCCCATTGGAAGAATCTACACATTTCGTTTCTTCTTCTACAGGTAAAATAGGGTCGGAAAGGATTGTTTTGAGATCTTGAGACTCTTAACGTGGTAACATCCATGTGTCTGCAGTAAGGCAACTGTCCACCTTCAAATGCAATGTATTCTGGTATCACGCGCTCTCTGATACATTGTTGGTAAGCGTGAACGTCGTCTTCGCGACAAAAGAAGGGACACAGCTTCCAGTCTACACAGCGAATGTAAGGTATACCAGAGACAGGTCTGATCACCTCAAGATCTTTAAGGCAAAGTCCACACTTTGAGTAACTCATCTTGACATTGACTTGAAAGAATAAACTCATGGAGCCCTTATATAGTTTTCATTGATATTTCTGTCTAACCGGTTTTACACGTTTCACCGGTCAACCTCGTCAACTCCATTGACAATCAGATCTAACCAGTACCAACAGGTTTTGCCAAACTGGTCAGGATATATGATGGCTTTGATGATCTCAATCTCTTCATCCTTTGGAGAAATGTCGTCAATCCAGTCTTGATTTTCGGGTGCAATTAAATCCATTATATCCAGTAGATCGTGCCAGATCCAGTATGCAATTGTTTTCCATTTATCCAGTGATTCGCGTAAACATACCATCAGTTTTTGAATGTCTTGGATAACACTTAGTTCTTTTTCCTTAAGTTCGTTATACACCAAGAACGCTAGACAATTCCAGTAGGTTCGCTTCACCTTTTCATCGTCGTCGCAATCGTTGCAGTTATCGTAAACAATATTTGGAGCCATCGTGTAAAGCAAATGAGAATGAGCAGGAAGTCGCGTATTTTGTTTTTTATATAGTCACTTCATAAAAACCGGTTTTTTCAGGTTTAGTAAGGTTCCCATTGTCTAAATGTTCAACAAACATTTATATCGTTGGTTTCAGCCGTTCGAGCATGAGCACCTGTGATCGGCCCATGTTTGTAGACATTCTTTACAGCAATCATCCCATACGCTACCCATAACCAAATTTTGATCTCTCTATCCTTTGGCGTTAATCTTGTATCCTTCTTTAGTTCGATGTTTGGGTTGTTTTCGATAGTTAACAATTCGTCCGGCAACTGCTCGAGATAAAACATGTCTTGCATCCACATCTTACGTTCACAGGTAAGCAGCAACTGGTGTTTATGGTTTTGTTTGCTTGGCTTTTTAAAACAAGAATTTTGAATAACAATAGGGCAAGTTCAGGCAAGTTTTGCTACGTCATACAAACGTGATGGGGCAAGTGTGTCAAATGCAAAGAAGGTTAAGCAATTATCAAACAGGATAAGTTTCAAACAACTTTAATGAAAAAATAATATTTACATTGCATAAGTATTAAGCCATAACCAAAACGCGTGACATTCTGTCATAGGGCAATGATGAATCAAATCATCGATATGAAAACCACAACTTGGTAATGGTTCTACAATAGTTTTTCTTAACGTATCATATTTCGGACATCCGTAGTGTTCTAAATCGACATGAGGAATGTTCAGTTTAAGCAACAAGTCTTGTTCAACATGACCTCCCTTGTATGCAACCACAGTTCTGTCCTTGGTTTTAGCCTTACTGTACAAGTCACGCATCACGTCCTCCAACAAGTAATATTCCTGTCCGTATTCCTCTCTTCTAGGCTGATAAGTTAACCCATGGACATTGTATTTGACATAAGACACTGTCTTTCTTTCTCTGATGTGTAGGTCGTTCCAATGTGTTTTCATGAAGAAGGCATGGCGTCCAAAATCTCCTTGCCAAGTATAATAACCCAATTCTCTACAGCGAAAAGTCTTATCCACAAAGAAACCTTCTAAATCGAGTATCATACACACTTTATCTTTCAAGCAGCAGCTCATTCTCTCTTCTTGTTCTTGGCTAGGACGCGTAATGTATTGATCTGTTGTCTCAAGTGGGGCTCTTTCTCTATTGTAGAGTATTGACCACGAATCTCTTGAGGGAAATCAATCTTATTATAGTCACTTAATAAAAACCGGTTTTTTCTGGTTTAGTAAGGTTCCCATTGTCTATTGCTGCGTAACCTTGCCACTAAGGGCGGTTTTGGTTTGTAACGTCGCTTTACAGTTTTGCGTTTGGAATCTGGAGGTGTTTCCATCATTATCGCGTGGGCAGATTCTTCAGGCAAAGCGGAAAGGGGTGTTTCCATTCTGACAGGAATTTTTGATTGTTTAGTACTCGCAGGTGTGGGTGGTAGTTGTCTTGGTGTTTTCCTCGGGCTCTCAACTTTAGGTGTGGAGGCATGCTTGTTTACACCTGGCGTTGTCTCTGTTGGAGGCGCTGGGTCTGATTTGGGTAGTACCACTGTAGGTTTTACACTCACTTCACTTTTCATCTGTTTTACTAATCCTCGATACCTTTGCAGAGCATGATCTAACAACAAAACTTTTTGATCTTCCGCCAAAGAGGAATCCATTATTTGTTTCATGTTTTGATCAAGCCGTGTTAAAGTTGTGAGTTGAGCAGGAGCCGTCAATCGATGTTCTGTCTCCATAGTTTGCAGTAAATGTTCAGGAACCATCAACATCTTCTGAACGTGCTTCATTTGAAAAAGTTACCCAGTAAATTCACAGCAAGAGGAGCAATCAAAGTGGCGAGAGCTGGTAGAAATTCTTCCCTCTGATCGAGCACGTGATTTTTCTGTTTTAAACTTGGTGTTTTGCAAGTCACATATACAGGAACTGTGATTTGTTCGACTTAAACAGTTTAAATGCTGAATAAGGTACCAAAATGCTACCTTTAAGGGGTTTAGAGCAAATAAGTTAACAGTTCTTTGGCTTCCGTACGATTTTAGGTCTTTTCGTTGCTTTCCAGTGTTCTTATCAATAGATACAAATGAAGGTCAATTGCTTGACTTTTGACTGTGTCTTGGCTCTTTGTACAATCCTGCCCTGCTCTGCTCTGCTCAGCTCAGCTCAACTCCGGTCTGCTCTTCTGTGCTCACTATGCTCTGCTCAGCTCAGCTCAGCTCAGGTCTGCTCTTCTGTGCTCAGCTCAGCTCAGCTCACCTTAGCTCTGCTCTGATCTTCTCAGTTCAGCTCAGCTCAACTCAGTTCTGCTCTTCTCTGCTCAACTCTGCTCTTCTCAGCTCTGCTCTGCTCAGTTTCTCTAAAAGTTGATAGACTTTATTGTGAGATTTCTCGTTCATGTACTTCTTGTTCTTCTTCTCCATCTGAGGCATCGCTATAATCAATGTGCACTTGACTATCACAGCAGACAACTAAACAACACATCCTCTGGCACATTTCTTTAAAGGATAGGTTTGGAAGAGGGGGTTGGCATAGCCGACTTGTGATATTGCCCATGGTTAAACTGTAAATGATGACAAAATATGTTTTATCTGCTTTTTATAACCTGCAAAAGCATCCACCAGATAGAGGGATAATGGGTTGGGTATTTTTCGCATAGTGTTTTGTGAAATTCGTATTGTTCACTAAAAGACACGTTGCAGTAATCCATGTAGGCATAGAAACACAATAAACGACCACAGTTCATTGGTTCCAATTCTATGAGAAGAGATGACCATTGTTCAGGTGGTGTGCGACGGAATGCAATCAGAGAGAAATAGCGTTTAGCGTAGACACGTACTAGGTGGAAATACAATCTTTCCATGTTGACAGTTAAATGTGCTTTGAGTGATGTGGGACTTCCAACGTCCCTTATAACTATCCCCAACCTCTCTAAGTGGCTATGATCACCAATCAGCGAAATCCGTAGGGGAAAGTGTTGTAACCGTGGATTACTCTCTTGTCGTAGACAAGTTGATACTTCTTTTGCTGTTTCACTGTGTGTATTGATTTTGTTTTCGCATCACGTTTGATGAAATGAGGGTTTTCCAGGTAGACGACTTCTCCATTAGGAGTGTTTTTATCAATAGATATAATTTCCAGTGTTCATATCAATAGATACAAATGAAGGTCAATTGCTTGACTTTTGACTGTGTCTTGGCTCTTTGTACAATCCTGCTGTGCTCTGCTGTGCTCTGCTGTGCTCTGCTGTGCTGTGCTCTGCTCTGCTCTGCTCTGCTCTGCTCTGCTCTGCTGTGCTCTGCTCTGCTGTGCTCTGCTCTGCTGTGCTGTGCTGTGCTGTGCTGTGCTGTGCTGTGCTGTGCTGTGCTGTGCTCTGCTCTGCTCTGCTCTGATCTGATCTGCTCTGCTCTGCTCTGCTCTGCTCTGCTCTGCTCTGCTCTGCTCTGCTAAGCTTAGCCGCAGTTCTGCTCAGCTCTGCTAAGCTCTGCCCTGCTCTGCTCTGCTGTGCTCTGCTGTGCTCTGCTGTGCTGTGCTCTGCTGTGCTCTGCTCTGCTCTGCTCTGCTCTGCTGTGCTCTGCTGTGCTCTGCTCTGCTCTGCTCTGCTCTGCTCTGCTCTGCTCTGCTCTGCTCTGCTCTGCTCTGCTCTGCTCTGCTCTGCTCTGCTCTGCTCTGCTCTGCTCTGCTCTGCTCTGCTCAGCTCTGCTCTGCTCTGCTCTGCTCTGCTCTGCTCTGCTCTGCTCTGCTCTGCTCTGCTCTGCTCTGCTCTGCTCTGCTCTGCTCTGCTCTGCTCTGCTCTGCTCAGCTCTGGTCTGCTCTTCTGTGCTCACTCTGCTCTGCTCTGCGCAGCTCAGCTTAGTTCTGCTCAGCTCAGGTCTGCTCTTCTGTGCTCAGCTCATCTCAGCTCAGCTTAGCTCTGCTCTGATCTTCTCAGCTCAGCTCAGCTTAGCTCTGCTCTGATCTTCTCAGTTCAGCTCTGCTCCTCTCTGCTCAGCTCTGCTCTTCTCAGCTCTGCTCTGCTCTGCTCAGCTCAGCTCAGCTCAGCTCAGCTCAGCTTAGCTCATCTCTGCTCTGTTCTGCTCAGTTCTGCTCAGCTCTGCTAAGCTCTGCCCTGCTCTGCACTGGTTATACAACTCTTTCCAATGTTGCACGCTTTGTCTTAAGTCGTCGACTCGACGTTCTAACTCGAATTTTGTAGTCAATTTTGCACTACAGTCCTTACACAATTCTCTCGTCTTTCCGTCTTGTTTTTCCTCTTTACAGTCGTTGCACATCAATTCCTTTCTTATCGTCCAATATTTACGTTTAAACTCTTCGTACTTCTTTTTCCATTGCTCTGCTGTTTCTTCAGCATCTTCAAGTTTGGCTGTTGTTTCGCGTAGCTCTTTTACTAGGTTTCGAATAACTTTATCCATTCTCTTCTGGAAAAAATGCAAGGTCACGTGGCAAGATAGGATTGCAGCGTAATTTTGATGCTCTTACGCCCAAGATGATAACTCTAGCTATCTTTTCGGTCTTTACACCTGTAGTGATGTCTCTCGATGTCTAAAAACATTCTGCCTGCTGAAAAACACACACTCCTTATATACGTCTTGTCTCACACTGATTGGATACTCCATATAAAGTATTTTGCACGCTTTCTTTTGCTCACTCTACTCTGCTAAGCTCTGCTCTGCTCTGTCCCGGTCTGCTTTTGTGCAACTGTTCTTCCTCTCGCCTCACTCTACCCTGCTTGCTCTGCTTGTTATGCTTTACCATGCTCTGTTCGGCTCTGTTCGGCTGTTCCGGCTTCAGTCTACAGGTTTTATATTATATTTACTATTTATACACGACCCCACAAGCTATATAGCTTTTTCTGCATCGTTTCTAAATAATGGTTTTGATTGATTGACTTATTGGTTGCTTGGCTCAAGTCTTGACACAATTGGCACCCTGATGCTGAATTCCGAACCCGAAGACGAAACTACACTCGGAAAGTCATCACACACAATTTATTGTATTAACACTGTTTACAAAGAATAAAAAAAAAACTAATTGAAACGATTCAACAGTACGGGAACTGGACAACTAACTTATCCTTAATTTGTAACTCTTAGTTGTAAAATGTTTCGCCGTTTTTATGTAATTTGACACATTACAGGTGGGACAGTTTTTCATTTACTTGTTTGGCCTTGTGCCTGTTTTCGTCTTCTTAACTGGTCTTGGGGTTGCGTATCAATGGATTTCGTGATATTTTCTCTTTATTCCTTGATAGGAAAATTCCTCATTCTCATTTTCAGCTAAAGTTTGTTTAGATACGTCCTCATATTCAACCAGCTTGTTCAATAAATATTTTCGTTTATTGACTGCTGCTTCTGCAGCCTCTACGAAGTCCATTTCGTCGTCGTCCATAAAACTACACAACGTTGCCATAACCTTTTTGTGCACTGGATCAGTTTTAAGAACACGATACCACTTTAAATAGTGTAGATACAAGAATCGTAGCCTCTTTCTGTATGTGGGAAGTAGTAAAGTTGATGCTTGAAACTCGGCATCCTCTTTTGACAAGCCCTGAGTTATGTATAGTTCTACTTGCTCCTGCCAGGATGAATTCAAATCGATAATGGCTTCCTCGCGCAGCTTATCCCAGGGATCAGTATCATCATTTTTATCATCATCAGTAGTAGTGCTTTCATTATCTTCATCACTACGATCTTCTTCTTCTTTTTCGCTTTCGTCGTCAGTATTCTCATCATCTTCATCATATTCTTCGTCCTGTTCATCGTCCTGGCGAAGGTTGTTTTCATATTCTTCATCATCGTTCCCTTGAGCAACTGTAGCCGGAGAGCCCTCATTCATTGCATATTGATTAGTCATCTCCACTTGTTCTTGCTCTAGACGTTTGCGGCAACCTTGCTTTTCGTGGCGGTCTCTGTTATATCTTCGACTAAATAATCTTTGACAGAACTGACAAAGATGCCCCATGTGTTCTAAGATGTTTACTCGACAATTGCCTTTCTTGAAATGAGTAAAGCAACATGCCTTGCCAATTTAAATAGTCGAGTAACTCAATGGCAGTTATGTTTCGTAAGCTCGTTGTGAGTAACAGGCAGGTTTTCTTTTGCATTTGCTCTCTGACTATTATTCTTTTACAATACTGTAAGACCTCAAACAGTACCAACTATAAACAAATGACACCTTGCAATGACAGTGCTTTGAGTAAACAATTTCACTTAGGAATGTAATCTGATTATTCTCTAAAATATTGGTAGATTAAGCTTTTTATCTTTGTTTTGTTATAAATGTATATGGCTATGTCTAAATAATACAGTGATCTAATTTCTTTCCAAAAATACTCGTTACTTGCGATTGCTACTGTGACAAAAGCCGTTTAACGGATAAACGACTCGAGAAACAGACAATGACAAGCGAATAACGAATATTAAGGCGAACTGAAAAGGCGTGAAACAAAATGACAGACATTGTTTATACAAACAGTACACCGTGGAAGTCGTCAAAAATTCACCTGTTAATTCGCACGCCAAACGTTTTTTATAAATTCAAACTCAAAATTGATTTCCATTGAATATTTTAAGTGCATAACAAACCGAACGACGACACACTTATTGTAAATCAAAACGTGCTCGTTGAATAGTTTTTGTGCTCAAAAGTCCTTTTGTTTTAACCCTTTTGTTTTGTAATGCAAGCACGAAAATGGCTTTTGTTAAAGATTTATTGTACTATCGCAAACGTTTTAAATGTTACCCTACCGGAACCAAATTAAAAGTAAAAACCATTCATTTTGGGTCCTTTCAAACACTTTTGGAAGGTATCAACGGACGCTTTATAGTTGAAAAGCGAAAGTAAACTTTATAGAACAACTGAAAGGTAAAACGTTGTAACTCTTGTGTATGAAGTAGCCGACGCATTAACATGATAGATAAGGAAAAAAATTTCTTCCGCAATAACAATGTACGTAAATATTAGCAAAAACAAAACAATGCTTTATTAAACGTATTGTTCTGTTTGCGCTAACAAAATAACCGTTAAACTGAGTTCAACAAGAAAAACCTATTAGAGGAACATTACTTTATCACACACATTATGTTCTTATACGGTGTAGTTCAATTCAGAAAACCGTTGAGTATGGCCTAGTCGAAAAACTGTGCCAATTATTTAGTAATCCTTTCTGTCAGGCTCAAACAATGCCGACATATCGTTTTGTTTTATTGTTTTTTTTTTGTTGGTCTTATTGTAAATGCAAACTCACGTTTTGTATCGCCTTTAATAACTGAAGTTAATGCATGCTAAGCAACTGTAAATACACCAACGGTGGACAGTTGCCTTACTGCAGACACATGGATGTTGCCACGTTAAGAGTCTCAAGATCTCAAAACAATCCTTTCCGGCCCTATTTTACCTGTAGAAGAAGAAACGAAATGTGTAGATTCTTCCAATGGGCCGACGAACAACCTGTCAATGAAGAAACTCAAATACCATCTCCGTCATATTTCCCCGAGAAACAAATGTCATCAAAAGAAGACAAGCCCAGCTACACGCCAAGACCCAAACTGCAAAGACAATTTGCCGTTACAGAAAATTGGAGTCATTGAACACTGAGAATTATCTCATCCTTGAACATTTAGTTAACAATTCATATTTATTCAAAGTGTGTTTGAGATTGTAAACTTTGCCTTTATCCAATAAACGTTTTTATATTCATTCAAAACAAAGAATTTTGTTTCCGTGTGGTATTTACTTTATTGATTCCGTCATTTTGAATAATTACGTTGACTTTTCCAAAAAAAAAAACCGGTTTGACCAGTTACCAAACAAGATACGTGCACCATTTTGAATAATCAAATCGTATCGGATTCAAAACTGGTTTGACTAGTTTGACCGTGCTCCCTGATTGGTTGTCAGTCATGCCTTTGTTCTTCTTCTATATAAGTGCGACACTACCCGGATGGTTGGGCGGCTCATTAACTCCATTGCAACACATACATCACTCCTAAAAACTCATGTAATATTCAACAATAAATACTCAAAACAATACCATGCATAAATAAAACTTCCATAGTCTCCCTCATACACCTACTTGATAAGCATCTCATTAAATAACTTCATGAACCTATGTGACACCCATCTCATTAAACCAGTTCATGAACCTACGTGCCATGCATCTCATTAAACCAGTTCTGGATATTCAGAGCTCATTAACTCCGGCCTGTTGAATTCATGAATAATTTCGTCTATCCTTCCCCGGTATACTACTAACCCGTAAAGTGAACGTGCCTACTGAGCCTGCCTAGCCAATGTTGTTGAAAAGAAATATGTCCCTGGAATTTTCAATAAGATAGAAATACAACTTTTAAACTCCACACAGTGATTCATCATGAACCTGGGCGAAAGAAATCTAAAATGTGAGTCTACGAAACAAAGACTTGACTGTTGACTTATGTCAAAAAACTATGCTATCTTAAGTCTTTGGGTTTGTTTTCAAATCTATATCCTTTTTGCAGCCTCGAACGCTCAAATGATGACCATTTTGAGACAAGCTATGAACCAGTGGACTAGCCAAACCTGTATTCGATTTCAACAAAGAAAACGCGAGAATGGATATGCTTACTTTCATATAGGACAGGGGTATGTAACCAATTATCCCATATTGAAGATAGAGTCGAATAGAGGCTTGCACACTGATTGGTTATTTTAGTGCGACTGCAAAGCGTAATTGCCTTCGCTGCGTAGTAAAAAGAAGCCAACAAACGCATTTTCAGTGCGCATTTGATTTTTTTGCATTTGACTTTTTTGATATTTATTACACACGCGAGGAATTCGCGTGCAACTACATTGATAAACGTTTTTAACCACTTGCATAAAACGCCCAGTAAACACTGTAAGCGAGCCTAGTGATTTTAACGTTGACGTATGCTCAAATAGCGATCTTGGCAAACTTCTTTTCTGTTACGTAATTGTTACAAATTTGTGGGGGCAAAAATGGGAACTTTCGTCTAGTTTTTCTCGAGTTTCCTTCGGTAAGATTTCGCAAAAGTTGGCAGAGAGGTTATAATTATTCTTTACGTGGCGCCCGTTTTTAGAAAAATCTGTGAGACCAGTTTTTACGCAGAGGGGAAAGACACAAATTTGCAAATAGCAAAGAAGCTGCCTCTCGACCACCCACTTTTTTCTGTTTAAAATTCTTTTACAGGTAGTATCCATCTACTGTAAAAATGTTTGGAATACTTCACCGAAGGCAATTGAAGAAAACTGCACTTAAAGCCATATAAACACTAAAAGTCGCATTTGTTTGAGTAATCTTAATTCACGACTTAAACCTAATGTTTTAACAGAGATGGTTGCAGAACACTATTTTATCGTTGCTTATTGCATTTGATAAGTTTGAGCAAACTGGCAGTGAAAACGAATGCGAAAACCAGATTTTAAAGTATGCGCCACATCATATGTAGTTGGAGCCACTTTAAATGGCTTTAACCTAGCGCTTGCCAAGAAATCATATTACTTTCAAACAGGACTACCTTTATCTACTGTCACTAAATAATATTATAAAATGTTCGAGTAATTGCGCGCGCTGTGATTGGTCAGTTCGAGTTCAGTATAGCTCCATAAAGCACGGTGCTTACGTCACGCGCGTGCTTTATCGAGTTTTTATGCACGCTGTTTACGTAACGAGTTTGAGCGCGCGCTGTTTCCTTAGCATTTTATAAAAGAAATAAAAAACTTCATCCTCGTGCATTGTTGAGTACTTTTAGCACTTGGGAATTTTTAAGAACACTCGAGAAGTGCGAGAAGCACTCGGCTGCGCGTCGTGCTTCTCTATGCTCTTCTCTCGTGTTCTTAAAAATCCCCGCGTGCTTATATAACTCAACAATGCACTCGGATGCGTTTTTTATTTCTTTAATAAAGACTTTATTGCAGTTTTCCACTGCAAAAGTGGCTCCTCATCTGTAATACTATAATAACAAAAATGTATTTTCGGTGTAGATGTTCTTCAGAGGTGGGTTATCAGCACAGACTGCAATACATTTCACTTGGCCATGGTTGCTGGAATGTAGGCACAGCTGCCCATGAAATCGGTAAGTTTCCAGCTTTTTGCAATCGACTCATCTAATTACTCTTAAAAGTTGTAAATACCAAAGATAAGGTCTGCGTAGATGGTTGATGACAGCGAAAAACGTACACCGTTGGTTGAGGTTTGAATTTCAATGCTAAAAAAAACTCAATAGTTTTTATATAGCAGATATGGTTTCTCTAAATTGCTCCGCTTTGTTTATATTTAGGACATGCTTTGGGATTTTATCATGAGCAATCTCGTCCAGACAGAGATAGCTACGTCACCATATACGAGCGAAATATTATGGAAGGTAATATCTCCCAATGAAACAATACAATCTTAATGCATAATTTAGAAAAGCTCTTTCTGACTTTCTCATGCTAATCACAATTTCAGCACTAAATAATTTTTTTTTTTTTTTTTTTTTTTTCTCCAATACATTTTCATACAATTTCAAGTACAATACATAACAATACGGTACATTTCCATCTATTACATTAATTAGATTGAAAACGGACTATTAATCTTTAAGGTTCTACAATAGTTATTAAATTTATTTTGAAATTCTTTTAATGTCAGTTGGCTGTCCCACATTTTATTATAAATTATATAATGCCTTAAATATGTAATAAAAAGATTTGCTATTAGGTTTGCGTGATGTTCTATTCCAAAGATTAAAGAATAGTTATTTATATCGAGAGGCTTGTTTGTCTTCCGCTCAAACCAATTGCATGCACTGGAGATGAATTCAAGCGCTGATGGGCATTGAAAAAAGCAATGTTCTATAGAGTCATCCTGTTCACAGTAGATACATTTCGCGTCCGGGGCAATGTTACAGAATGCCAACTCTCTTTTAGTGAAAATAATACGATGTAATAATTTGAATGTCGTTTGTAGGACTTTTGTATCTTGGCAGATAGCCTTAGTATGTTTTAAACAGTTTTCGCACTCTTTTGTAACGTCTCTGTCGAAGTAATTAGACCACTTCCGAAAACCTGTAGGACACGTGTACTTTCCTTCAATAAATAGTCTGTAGTAGTCTTTGCATTTCATTTTACATAAATCTATTTCGGTATTTTGACCTAGAGCAACTGGCTTACCGTTGTCAAGAATCCCCTTATCTACGTTAATGTTTTTCCCTGAAACAAAGAGGCGTTTTGGAATTGTTGATGTCATCTGATAGAACTGAAGAAAGTTCGATTTAACATTATTATACTTCTCACTAAAGTCCTTGTAGGTCATTACTGTGCCATCATCCTTTAAAAGATCCTGAACAGTAACAATATTGTTGTCATACCAAGACTTCCAAAACACAGGTTTTTTGTCAATAAGAATCAGTTTGTTGTTGAATAAAACATATTTTTCTATATTTTCTTTATCGTAGAGGCATTTTAATTCTTTAAAATATAATAACATATTCCTGTAGAAGGCTGGAATTTGTTTGTCCAAGCTCTTATCATCATAATTGCATTTTATTAAGAATTCAATTCCACCAGATTTATCTAGAAAATGTTGAGGGATTTTCTTCCAGTTGCCTGGCCTGTCAGCAACAAGCCGACTAATCCAACTTAACCTCAGAGCTTTGTTTATCAGAAATATATTTGGCAACTTAATCCCACCCTTATCGATATTCTGATATAGCACCTCTCGTTTTATTCTATCCGGTTTATTCTTCCAGAAGAATTTGAAAATTAATTTGTTTACTTTTTCTAGTTCAGACCTTGGTGCTTCCAGCATGGACATAGAGTACACAATCGGACTGATTCCAAGCGCTTTTATTATTACTGCTTTTCCAAACATAGTTAGGTCCCTACTGCGCCACATATCAAAAACCGTTTGTATTTTTTGTACTTTGATCGTAAAATTTTGCTTCAAGTTTTTCTTTTTATCATATGAATGGTAAGTTCCCAGAATTCGAATTGTATCACAAGTCCAATTTAAGTTGAGGGGTTTAGCTTTACAATTTTTGTCTTTCCCTAACCAAACTGCTTTCGTTTTCCGTTCATTCAGACACAGTCCCGATAACTTTCCGAATTTATGTATCAGGGCAAGTGCGTTCTGTACAGAAAGAGTATCTGCACAAAACAGCGTTGTATCATCAGCAAATTGACTTAGCTTAATCTCCGTGTTAAAAATTTTGATCCCTTTTATGTTTTCCACTTTTCTTATTTTGTGAGCCAATATCTCCGCACAAAGGATGAAGAGGTAAGGGGAGAGAGGACACAGCACTAAATAATGAGTATCACATATTTTTTTCATGTTCTGCGTCACCATATACAAGCAAAATACTATGGAAGGTAACATCTCCCAATGAAATAATAAAATCTTAATACAGAATTAAGAAAAGCTCTTCCTGACTGTCTCAACTCTAATCACAATTTCAGCACTATATAATTAGTACCAACTAGCAGAGTGCTACTGCAAAAAATCAGAGACTTTCAGTACAAATTGGCTGAGATATCATTTTCTTCGTATTTAATCAGAATTCGGTTGAGTATATGACGTCATTACTTTGCTAATTTGCATATTTTAAAAACTTGAATATCTCTGGAAATAAAAGAGATATTGGAGAACAGTAAACGGCGTTTTGCTTCTCATAAAGAGTACTTGTTAATATTTTAAAACGGCTACAAAAGAAAATATGCGAATTTGATCATAGTAGCACTTTAAACAGACTAAAAAATAGCAAAATTGCTGAGATATCCTGCCAAAAAATTGCCTTCGTGTCGTTCTCATTGTTTTTTTGGACCTCAGAGTTCAAATGCACTTGCAAACAGCAGTTTTTGTCCTCTTCTCGTGTCTATCGTGTGTGTCGTATACATATATATGAAAAGTCGGTTTAAAATTTGGAAAGTCAAGAGATCATGAGCATAAGAAATCAATCATTCAGTTTCACGCGAAAATTAGGAGGTAGTATGTCATTCATTATATTGCAACTTCTTATTCAATGTATATTTCCTTTCATGGCAGGTATGAAGTACAACTTTAATAAATACGGAAGGAATACAATTGACTCACTCGGTACACCGTATGATTATGGAAGCGTGATGCACTATGATTCATATGCCTTCAGTGCTAATAGACAACCAACAATACTTCCCAATAAACAAGGGGTAACACAAAGATCAATAGTTGGTCTTTCATTGTTTTCATTTTCATATCCTTATTTACATTTTAATTTTTCACTCTTTTCATCTATTTCTGAATTGTGGATTTCGATATGTTCTGAAGAACATTCGATTGACTAACTGATTGACGCACTGACTGACTGATTGATTAATTGACTGACTGACTGACTGACTGATTGATTGATTGATTGATTGATTGACTGACTGACTGACTGACTGATTGATTGATTGATCGATTGATTGATTGATTGATTGACTGACTGACTGACTGATTGATCGATCGATCGATCGATCGATCGATCGATCGATCGATTGATTGATTGATTGATTGATTGATCGATCGATCGATAGGTTACAATTGGCCAGCGAAATGGAATCAGTGGTATGGACGCGAAACAAATGAACCTTTTGTATAAATGCACCGGTGGAAATCAAGGTGGAAATCAAGGTGGAAATCAAAGTAAGTTAATTTATAACTGTTGATATAAGAATTTATTGGATATAACTGCAATAGGTAATTTAGAAGTCATGTTATTGTACAAAACAAATAGATTTCATTTTGCGTCAAAATGTGGTAAGAACATCAGTGACCCACTTTTTTGTTCTTACGACATTTTCACGTTATCTGTGATCTATAACTGAACAGACGCACGCCAAAATGGAATCTATTTGTTAAATAGAAGCACTCGTGAAAGTTTGGGAGAACTCGAAAAACCTGTGGAAACTTGCCTACCGGCTCGTGTTCCCACAGCAGTTTTCGTTCTCCCAAATTTGCTCTCGTGTTTCTTTTACTCGATAGAAACACGGAACATGTTTTCTATTTCTTAAACAGCAAGTGTAATGCCGATGATATAATCGAAGACGGAAAAGGATCATGGTTGATTAAAACGGAGCACATGGGTACATTGAGTTTAATCTGCTGCTTGTGTGTTAGCTTGTGATGGTTTAATCCGAATATTTTATTTTAGTTTCAACGCTCGAAAACACTACAGTAAGCGATATCTTGAAACTGCCGGAGTCAAGTCGGCGTTTATTTATGATTGAAAACGAGGCTTAAAAGTTTACAAAACTCGGCAGAAAACCACAAAATTACTCAAAAAAATCTTTGTTCTAAAGTTCTCTTGAAATAGAAATTACAGAATTCTAGAGACAGCAAAGAATAGTCGTCGTTGAGAAGTGCGCCACAGACTAAACCGGCCGTTTTGCCGTAAGATTTTTTCTGAGTGAGCTTCGTTCACATTGCCACCTGGGTTTTCTTCGAGTTTCTGTAATTCCTCTTCATCTTGCGTATTTGCTTCCCCGTTTGGTTTTCCGATGATTTTGTCGTTATAAAGCTCATAAACAGTTTGCAGTTGCAGATGTAAGCGCCTCGTAGGGGTTGACACATTATGCCGGCATAATTTCGAGCATAATACTATAGGTGGAGCATCGAGCATAATGCCGGCATTATAGTGCTTTTTGCTGGCATAATAGTGCCGTTTTGCGACATAACAGTTATTTCCTTTTTTAGAGCTACCATTTTACATTTATTAAGTTAAAACTACAAAATTTCAAGCGATTTTAATGTTCTATCGAACACTACGCTTGTTCCCAGTGCATCCTCAAGTAGGTTTTGCACTTTAGACCTGATTACTCTCATTATGCCAGGCTCCTAAGGCCATTCTGGTTAGTATTTTCGCGCTTCAGGGGGGTCCGGGAAAATTTTTTTACGGCATAATTACGAGCATAATAGCAACAATCGAGCATAATTTGGAGCATAATAGTTTGTTTTGAGGCCAGGGCAGTGCCAAAAAGCATAATGCTCGATTTTAGGAGCATAATGTGTCAACCCTTAGCGCCTCGACTCAAATTAAATAGAGCTTGAAGTGCTGCCAGCCAACAAGAAGACTGCGCGAACAGTTGAATGGTTTTCCGTTTTGATTGGTTGGTTTCGTTATTTTCTTGTTTCTGATTGGTCCACGGCAGCGGACTAAAATATATTTTAGCCCGCAAAATATGCCGCAATGCTCGATAAAATGATTAATAATTAGGTGTTATTCTCGGAAGGAACTAATTTTTACTGCTATTACCCATCTCTTGAGAAAGGCATTAACTTCAAGGAATTGTTTGCGAAACATAAAGCAGCAGGTAGGTCCTATATGTAGGGCCTGGTCTGATGTTGAGTTTTGGTTGAAGATAATTCCACTGAATTCCATTACGCATCCTTGCTGCGGATAATTTTTCACGTCATTTAGCGCGCGCCGGAGCGCACGCGCACACAGAACATTACGGGAACTCCTTCAGGCTAAGCTCGGCAGAAAATAAATGGTTTGCTTGCAGTTAGCTTACATTTCTTAGTGGCACAATAAGCAGAAATGAGTGCCAGTCTCACAGCGGATTTCTATTTTTCAGTATCCATCTAAGTCACGACCAATGTAATAATGTAGTGAGCTAACATGCCCCTTTTACTTTGCTTCGCTTGTGCTGTTAGATTGTCAAGATGATCACAAGGACTGTCAATACTGGGCGTCGATTGGTGAATGTGCAGAGAATCCAGATTATATGTTGAAAAACTGCCGCAAGAGTTGTAACATTTGTCCAGGTAGGTGAAAGTAATGGTGGCCAATTTAAATGTATTGACCGGACTTTTAATACTTAAGTCGAACCCCTCCCGAAACTATTGTCAGTATAATACTGTAAATGAAACCTTTATTTAGCGGCCACCTCTATTAATACAAGCAGCCGCGGTCACCTTTCTGCCTAACCGATGAACGTTCCTATTGCTTTTGCCCCTTTTTAGCGGCCACCTCTATTAATACAAGCAGCCGCGGC
Organism: Meandrina meandrites; assembly: GCA_963693305.1. Taxonomy (NCBI): domain Eukaryota; kingdom Metazoa; phylum Cnidaria; class Anthozoa; order Scleractinia; family Meandrinidae; genus Meandrina; species Meandrina meandrites. Next base: position 18,490,234 of record OY855907.1, on the reverse strand, counting down.
CACCTTTCTGCCTAACCGATGAACGTTCCTATTGCTTTTGTCCCCATTTAGCGGCCAGCAAGAATGTAGATTAACAAAGTTTGTTTTTTCATTTAACAAGCTCTGACAGACAAGAGTCTAAAACAGAAATTAAAGTGAAAAAAAAATCATTCGAACACAAGCTTGGTGGCGTCATGATGTGATTCCGCGATTTCCTTTTCACGCTATTTTGTATTGATATAACGGAACCTTTATAAATGACCTCATGCAACTGAATGGTATTTATTTATTTAAAATTTTTATTCAGTTGAATTTCATTTGTTTTAAAACCCTCGTTGCTCACTATCCAACTTTTTTTGCACTTTTTATTTGCTTATTTATAGATTGTAAAGACACGGACAAACACTGTGAGTATTGGGCATCAAAAGGCGAGTGCCAGAAAAACGCTGAATGGATGTTGAGCCATTGCAAGAAGAGTTGTCAGAACTGCTAAACATGTAATGCAGTCTACAGCAAAACAAAAATAAACATGTGAAATCTGAATTTTAAGTCCTCATTTTCTTTCAGATGAACTACAGTAGAGACAAATTATTTTATGACGTAATGTATATGAAATGATTCATATATGAACTGCGGATGTATATGAAAGTGATAAATGATAATCGCAGTGAATGCCCAATTTAAGCATTAGGAATAAATTAGCCCGAAAAAAAGTTCAGGGCTTCGACAGGATTCAAACCCGTGACCTCCGCGATGCAAAAAATTTAGCAGGTTTAATCAGTCTGTGTTTACAAATGTCGGCCGTGTGCGCGCTCGCTGTACGCGTTGTGTATTAAATTCTGACATGGAACCCTCACACTGAACGCTCACTGGTTACTGTGGTTATTGTGGCTAGGCAGATCCGTGTTGCCTGCGGTATGCGAACTGGACTGTGTTTCGTACTATATGCATTAATACCCGAGATGCCCCCTCCAGTTTAAGCCTCCTAAAATTGCATTTGGAGACTGCACGCATCATTAGTATTATCGTTACTACTGCTATCGTTATTTTTGTCGCCTCCAGAATACCTCAGCCAGCCATCTATTAACGAGAACTTGTGAATCAAGTGATTGTAGAGTTTCAGCTAAAATATCGCTTTCTTGAGAAAGCAACATATGTTTGGATACATAAAAAAAGTACAATAAACACTTAAGCGCGGCAGTTTCAACTAAGACAAACATTGAAAAAATTCTGTCAAAAAATCTACTACGAAAATACGTTTCCGTCAGAAATGAAACAGAGACACCTACACTAGCCTTCAGCGAGAAAAAAAAGAGATCGGATTACGAACGACGAATGGAACGTGCAAAATAGAAATTTATTTTAGGCGAAAATAAAAATATGGCTTTCTCCATCAAGTCAGTTGATTAAAGTTCTTGTGCAATTGTCGTATTTATTTATTTATTTATTTATTTATTTATTTAGTTTAAATTGGATAATGTGACGGTAAAATGCAGCCTCGGGGGCTTCAAAGTGCCTTTCAAAGGATCCATTTTGAAGTTTCCTACTTTCCCTTTCCACTTAGTCAATTATTATCTAGATAAGGTACTGACACACAAAGGGACATGTCGCAGGGACTTGTTGCAACGACATGCAGCTGACACAGCATGCACACGCACAAGCAAGGGACATGATGCAGTGACACATTCATCCGTTAAGGGGTCTATTTGTCAGTTACGGGCTCTTCAATCCCTTTCCGCTCGCCAGAAAGGGACTGCATCTAAACTTCAGTCAACTTGTAACTATATCAACTATTGACTGCATACGTAAACGAAAAAAAAAATAATTAAAAATAAAAAGCGTTTTCCTCTTAAATAAAGAACTTTTCTTTTAATTTTAAAATATCTTTAAAGACAAAAGGGCCGATCTGACTGCATGCTAGCCCTTGCTTATTTAAATAGTTATTGGATTTTAAAAATACCAAAGAGGAAACAGTAGAAAGTAAACAAGACGCTAGAAGAATGATTAATATTAAGAGAGATTGAGAAGGACTACAACAAAAGTACGGAATTAAAACGTCAAGCGAGCTGTTAAATTGTTTCATACGGTAAACTTATTAGCAAAAAAATGTCAGGTCACAAAATACGGTGAGTGGAATCATATGTAACAGTGCCAAGAATACATTTGCTGTTTACTTTACTAAACTTTGAATACTGCTGACTTGAGAAAGCAACATATGTTTGGATGTGATTAAATATACACAAGACAAAAACTGATTTAATATTTCGTGCCCTTAGCGCGGTAATTCATGATGTTTTATCCCAGTAACGTGGGAAAATGAGTGTTTGAAGCAATCACGACCGCTTTTGCATTCCTTATATGGTGTTTTCAAAAGTTTCAATTGCTAACTGAAAGACTGTCTTTAATACGAAAACAATAGAGTTCAGCGGTAATATGTGATAGATATGCCATATTTGCTTTATTCCTCATTTATTGCTTTTTTTTTACATTGTTATTTTGCTCATGTTGGTAGGACTATATATGAGGTGAGGGGGTCAATTTGTCAGCAGTCAATCTGTGGAAAGCATCAAGATGAGCAGTCACATGGGAAGGTTCGAGTTACTCGTGTTATGTTCTCTTCTCTTTGCTACTGTTAATTCCAGCGTCTTACAAAGAGAAAAACGAGAGAAAGGTAGCGTATTTTTTAAGCTTTGTATGCTAAACCAAGAAATGTTTTCTACATTTGAAGCACAGAATATTGCAAAAGAGGAAAGTTTGAGGTAGCTAGTTTTACCGACGAATGACAATAGCTCACACAACAGACGAAAAAAACGAGAGTACAGCAAATTATTTGATAGGAGGAAACAGCAACAACCTCTCCTTGACATTGGTAGCTCAGTGGAGCGGTGTTCAGTAGCCAGTTTAACGACATAGCCAATTCCAAGGAAGGGCACTGCAATTATTACTCGGCTCTAGGCTCACAGCGTCATTCTCCGACCAGGGGTTTATATCTAAATGCCTATAAGATACTACAAATATTAGTCGGCGATGGTCTAATATTGCTTGCAAGAAACTGAGTAACAATTGTCCCTTCGACCGATCATTTACACTGCCAAAACTAAAGATAAAAAACATTTTATTGCTTATCGCCTAACTTTCCTTAATTGAAAGTAATTTAATATCCACGACCAGTTCTTTTTATGTTAACAAACCACGGTCGGTAAAGATGTTAGTAAAACGTATCAAACTATTGCTTGATTGCGATTTTACTAACGACTTTAACCAATTCAGAAGAAGGAAAAGATATGCATTTAAATCAATTTGTGTTTTGACATATACATTATTCATGACTATAACATATGGTGAAAACACATCATATTTGCACAACTCCTGCGCAGCGCATCGCCATCAGTTTGCAGTGACAGAGTCTCTTGTAGCTCAGTTGGTTAGAGCGCCCAACCGGTATCTGGGAGGCCATGGGTTCGATTCCCGTCGGGGACTCAGAATTTTTCTTTGTCCCATGCTCGTGTCATTGTTGAAAAAGATCATCTTCATTATTTATCACCGAGCTTAAAATTTACCATCTTTATTATTTACTACAAACTTGATGATTTCGACATTGCTGATCCTAGCAGTATGCAGGACGCGTGTCACATATCAACCTAGTAAATGGCCAAGCTCACAACGAGTCTCTTGTAGCTCAGTTGGTTAGAGCGCCCAACCGGTATCTGGGAGGCCATGGGTTCGATTCCCGTCGGGGACTCAGAATTTTTCTTTGTCCCATGCTCGTGTCATTGTTGAAAAAGATCATCTTCATTATTTATCACCGAGCTTAAAATTTACCATCTTTATTATTTACTACAAACTTGATGATTTCGACATTGCTGATCCTAGCAGTATGCAGGACGCGTGTCACATATCAACCTAGTAAATGGCCAAGCTCACAACGAGTCTCTTGTAGCTCAGTTGGTTAGAGCGCCCAACCGGTATCTGGGAGGCCATGGGTTCGATTCCCGTCGGGGACTCAGAATTTTTCTTTGTCCCATGCTCGTGTCATTGTTGAAAAAGATCATCTTCATTATTTATCACCGAGCTTAAAATTTACCATCTTTATTATTTACTACAAACTTGATGATTTCGACATTGCTGATCCTAGCAGTATGCAGGACGCGTGTCACATATCAACCTAGTAAATGGCCAAGCTCACAACGAGTCTCTTGTAGCTCAGTTGGTTAGAGCGCCCAACCGGTATCTGGGAGGCCATGGGTTCGATTCCCGTCGGGGACTCAGAATTTTTCTTTGTCCCATGCTCGTGTCATTGTTGAAAAAGATCATCTTCATTATTTATCACCGAGCTTAAAATTTACCATCTTTATTATTTACTACAAACTTGATGATTTCGACATTGCTGATCCTAGCAGTATGCAGGACGCGTGTCACATATCAACCTAGTAAATGGCCAAGCTCACAACGAGTCTCTTGTAGCTCAGTTGGTTAGAGCGCCCAACCGGTATCTGGGAGGCCATGGGTTCGATTCCCGTCGGGGACTCAGAATTTTTCTTTGTCCCATGCTCGTGTCATTGTTGAAAAAGATCATCTTCATTATTTATCACCGAGCTTAAAAAAAAAAAAAATTTACCATCTTTATTATTTACTACAAAGATCAACCTCCTACAAAAAATTACAAGGTGATGAAAAACGTACGTACGACAAAACTGTGCGGGTACAAAATGTAGCTTACCTGCAGTGGACCAGCATCCATCCACAGTCGTATTGCAATGTTAAAATTGCTTGCCTTTTACCTTGTGATTATTATTCGGAAAATTAACTTGTGAAAGCAAAGGACCGCGATGGCACTGAAAATTAAGGATTCAAACATAAAAACATGAAAGGATTCAAACATAAAAGTCTCTCCCCCAGGTCACCCTCCTTTTCCTAACTTCACAAAAGATAAATGATTTGAGCTTAGGCTTCGTTTATAATGTTCGCCCTGTTTAAGTGTTTACGTAAACTGATTATACATAAAATCAGGGAAGGATAAGAAACCGCTTGTAATGCAGAATAGACTATAACAGTTTTCTTTTCGTTTACTCACGTTAACGTTTACTCATTTCTTGGATGTTAGCGATGGGACTGAATTGCAGATCAAGATCAACATATTCCATCGACATCTTTACGCACACCATATATCGTATATGTGGTTCAACACGGGGATGTTTTTCTTTGTGTTATAACGGGCAAAGTGGGCAAGGCTCATGCAAGGAAAAAATTAAAAGTCTGCATTCGAGCCAAGTGGCCCATCAGGCCGGCGCCTATCCCGATTTCAGTAGCATGAAGCGACTAGGAGTATTGCTACTCCCCCTGGATGGGATGCTAGTCCATCGCAGGGTTACCCCCAGCAGTAGATTCGCCGTACCCATTTATACACCTGGGTGGAGAGAGGCACTATGAGAGTAAAGTACATTGCCCAAGAACACAACTCAGTGAGGGCTCGAACCCGGACCCAGTGCACTAGGCCACCGCGTCTCCCCCGTGCAAGAAAAGGTAAGATAAAATACGTGTTGTGTCTCCATTCCTGGTAATGCTTCTTTCTTGTGTAACTTTTTGATGTATAGGAAACCAGCTTGAGGAGGATGACAAACGGGAAGCAGACGAAATCTTGGACATTGCTAACAGAGGTATCTTACATTATAAAATAGCTAAATTGTCGTCGGCATCATTCTCATTAAAAAAGCTATTATCTTGTACTACAACAAAACCATTTCCTGAGTTTTTAGCTATATATATAATGCCTCCATGCATTTGTTTGTACTTTCTATAACACAATCTGTTTCAAGGAAAATTTGTTTTTTTTGTTTGGTCAGTTGATATTCTGTAGTTCCTTGGACAGACGGCACATGCTTTTTTTTTAGAATACGAAACAGAGATGGGGCGTATCATTGCTGTAAATATGGCCCACATGAAACGTCGTGCAGCAAGAAACAAGCGAGACAGCGTGTTCGAAGAAATTGAAAGAACTAACAAAGGTACACAACTGCATTACCTATACCTTGTTCAAAAAGCGCCCAGGTGATTATTTCCGCCAAAAGTGGGTGCTTATTCCAACGAGGGCGCTTTATCGAGGGGGCTCTTAACGAACTGTGACTTTCCTTTTAATATTAAATTTTCTCATGGAAACACACTACAACATTATCCATATGATTTTATGTTTTTTTTTTGTTCGTTAAACTTCCGTATGCGAATAACGTAGTCCCGGTATACGTAACTTATGTACCGGTATGCAGGTTTATCCTCAATAAAATGTCATTCTCCCCAGTGACATGCAGATATCGCGCTCCTTGTGGCCTATAGCGTCTTGCAAAGATTTCGAGAGGGTTGGGTGCGGACCTTATCTTGGCTTGAGCGCATATTTGAGAGAGGGCGCTTATTCGAGGACATTTGCTATATTTGTCTAAGTTTTAGTGTGCAGGATTGCTGTATGTATTTTTACGAATCTGGTTGTATTTTGGCGAGCCCCTGTTGAGCAAGTCGAAATACAAAGGACGAGTGAAAATGATTAGTGATGCTACCCACAAAAATGCTTTTATTAAGCATATACATTAAAATTGAGTTTTATTATTCAACGTGTTTTCTTACCTAAAACAAGACTAAAATCTTAAAACTTTGTTTTGCATTTCATACGATCAGGACAAGTTAGAGGACTACAACCGGTTTGCTGCAGTACAAATATTGTGTGATATTTGTACTCGTGTTTCGTACGTTATTTGTAGCCCAAGATGTAAAATTATTCGTAGTATTTTTCTGACCCCCGGAGAAGGGAGGTAGGGCGATGCAAGAAATGAGTAAGATGTCCTCAAGTATTAACTGTGAAACCATTGAACAATGCATTAATTATTCCATTATATATCTCCTGGTATTTCTCTCCAATTTCACTCAAATGACGTAATATTGGAATAAAAAATTACCGTATCTTACATGAACGAAATTTCCCTTAACTTTTGTACTTGAACGAAAATTCCCCTAAACGTCTGCAGGTCCCTGAACGGGCCTCTGTATGTACAGAGGATGGCACTCCCAGTCAAAATATTTTTATTTTAACCATTAAATGATTAATTGGACAAGCAGGTTATTTTATTTAGTATAATAGTAAAATTTGAAAGATCATTCAATGACAGCAACTACAACGACAACAGCAACAGTAACAACAAAACTCACAAAAGTAAAATTTAAGGAAGGTTAACAAATTGAGAGGACCTTTTTTAGGAAAACAGCTTAAATTGTACCAAGGAGATATTATCCCGGATTCTGATTTGGAGGAACTCATCCATGGTCAAAAGAGAAAAAGAAGAAGGAAAAGAAACGCCACAAGGGAGAAAAAAAGGCTGTGGACATCAAGGATTATTCCTTATCATGTTCCTCAATACATGAGTATGTTATGTTTTTTATATTTACCAAGCTACACATTCTTAATTGAGGTTGGTTATGAAATACACTTAAAATCTGGTGACAACGCTTCTTTTCTTTTGTAGTTAAAACAATGAAAATCCTCATTACATGTATGGGCCTATATTTGTTTGGCCATGACGTTAAGGCACGAAATGAACATTACGTCTCGTAATGCCAGTGTGTTTTCTTCCAAGTCTCTTCCTTGAAATTAAGTTGACAGCCACTTCCACACGAGCAAATTTTATGTGACATCTTTCCTGCGACCATTTTTACTTGCTCGTTTACATGTGAAAATTTGGCCGATTGTTATGTAACAAACACATTTGCTGAAAAACTGGCGCATCAGTTCTTATGTAAAATAAAAATTGACACATGTGAAAGTTTGCTCGTGTGCATGACACGTCACAAGAAAATTTGGAATACATTAAGAAGTTAGCAGTGGTTTCCAGGCCTCTTTACTCGCAATCAAGCATGTCTCTTGCTTTTGAGCATAATTTCATATCATGATCCACAGAAATAAATTTGATGTACAGAGATTTTAAAAAAGAGAAGTAAAATTGATATGAAATTCGTTAACTACTGTAACTTACATCAGGAGCCATACTCAGGCACCTGCTTACATGTATTATATATGTCGATTCGACAAACTGTTCTTCTAAAACAAGGAATGTTTATTACTCATTTCTCACGCCACCGGACTGTTAAATTTACGAACTTTTCTACCCTCTAATGCGTTCTTAAAACCAGGAATGTTTATCTATTAGTTTATGTTTATGGACTAGCGGCTTTTGCATTAGTCTATCGCTCAGTTCCACAAACTGTTATACTCCCTCCTCCGTTTTTAGAACGAGGAATGTTTATGGATTACCACTTTTTGCATTAGTTTATCGATTGGTTCGACAAACTGTTAACCGGCCTTTTGTGTTTTTAGAACGAGGAATGTTTAAGCATTTGTATTAGTCGTTTTTCGCCGGCGTTTATCGGTCGGTTCGACAAACTGTTCTACTCCCTTTTGTGTTTTTAGAACGAGGAATATACATTTGTTAGTCGTCATTCTTAGAACGAGGAATGTTTATGGATTACCACTTTTTGCATTAATTTATCGGTTGGTTCGACAAAACTGTTAACCGGCCTTTTGTGTTTTTAGAACGAGGAATGTTTAAGCATTTGTATTAGTCGTTTTTCGTCGGCGTTTATCGGTCGGTTCGACAAACTGTTCTACTCCCTTTTGTGTTTTTAGAACGAAATACATTTGTTAGTCGTCATTCACGTGTATCCGCCGTTTGTCGTCATTCACGTGTATCCGCCGTTAGTCGTCATTCACGTGTATCGACAACTGCACTTGTCGGATCGGTAGTAAACTTTTCCATTTAACAAATCGAACGAATCGGTCGATTCGACAATCTTCCAACGGGGTAGCTCTGTCACTAATGAGATGCATGGCGGATCATTTTTCCGACTGACAAATCGAACGAATCGATCGAATCGACAGCACATTGTCCAGCTTATCGCTAATGAAATGCAATTGTCCGATTGACAACAAATAGAATGTTATTTTTTCGGATGGACTCTATGCGACAGTATTGGACATGAGTGGGTGTCCAAGTGATATTATTATTTTATGGATTTAGATGTTTAAGGCACTGCATGCGGGAATTTTTCTGTAAGGGCTAGCGAAATGTATATGTTAGAAAGGTTTCCTTATAGGTATCCTTATTGTAGACGTTGAATGCAAGTCTTGTTAAATTAGGACTTCATATTGCTAAATATATGATAGATCTATGTGTGAGTCGTCTGTTTTGGTGAACTTTAAGTGGGACACTTTCCGATTCCTATCACAAAGAGCGTGTATTCAATATCCTGGACACGTCTGGCAGAATAGGAATTCCATGTTTAAACTGTTGTACTTAATTTTCAGGTCACATCACTTCAAACCTCCTTACAGCAATTCAACTTTTTCATGACACCACCTGCTTGAGATTTGTGCCATACGACTCTTATATACATTCAAACTACATTCTTTTCAGCAACGACTACGGGTAAGTCGCGCGCTATAGAGCGTTCTCACTCACGTGATCAGCGGCCATATTGGTTTACTAAAACAAAAGACCATTTTTGCATAAAAATAGAGTTTAATTCCCGGAGGAATAGCTTGGTACACCAATATGGCCGGCGTTTCTTTGTTTTGTGACTCCAATATGGCTGCCGTGATGTCATATGAAAACGCTCTATTGTCAATTGGCAAATGTTGAGTGTATGAGTCCACAATTAGTCCCAGCGGTTGCTCTCTTTACGGATATACAGGAAGCATTTCTTGAATTTGGTGCACGCGCACAGTTCACCCAGAGTAACGATTTTCTGGTTTTGGTGTTTGATTTCACCCAGAGAACAGGCATTTGGTAACTGCTGGCTGAAAACGCGCGGGCCGGCTCAGGGAACGGGATTAGTTATTTGTACGTCCACAAATCAAAAGAAACTGAAAGTTAATCAAAATGTTTCACCCTAGTAGTGTTTTTGTTTTATTAGTTGTTCTAGCAAAGTCGGAAAGAGATACGCCGAGCCAGGTTCACAGAAGGTGTCAATAGGAGATGGCTGCAACTTTGTGGGAACCATCATTCATGAGCTCATGCATGCTATAGGTAAGTTCATGTACAGGTCAGCTGAGGAAGACTGGTGCGAATGGTGGACAAAAATGGCGGCAAATTTGAACGTCTTGAAAAAATTCATAAAAAAATGCGTTTTATCCAAATCGAAAAATTTTTTCGCAGAAGTTCATTGGGTGAAATTTAGAATCAGCTGAGAAATAAAAACATGTTGACGTTATGGGCACTTTAAGATAAAAAAGAATGAATCAAGTAAGAACTGGAAGTCAAACTATGCGGTAAAATGCATGTAACAGTATTGTCGCCGGGGCACACGTGCTTGTTGTTTTGTGGCCCAGAGGTGGCCTTATTAACTGAACTTCACACCATTTAAACATGGTTTGTGTTACCCTTTTACCGCATAAATGTTTATATTGTATTAATCAACCACGACGGTGATGCTAAGACAGCGTCGATGGCTTCCAAACCGAACAGTCGTGATTTTTGTTCTTTAGCTAATTAGAAATGGAAAGAAATGTGTGCAATTACATTGCACATAAAATGCCTCTTATTTGACGACATTTGTGTTGCATTTCCCGTTGTGCTTTATAAAAACTCAAATACAATCATGGTCAAAGCGTTGTATTAAATGACAATCAACGAAAGAATTTGAATTTGATCACTCCTTCTATAACACGCGGGATTTACCGTTAGAGTTAGAAGCAAGTTTAAATAATATAACCTAATTATATTTTAAACGCGATCAGTGTAATGAACGTTTCTTTTGCTTTTAAGGGTTTTTTCATGAACAATCACGCGGAGATAGAAACTCTTTTGTGAAGATTAACTGGGATAATATTCTGAGAGGTTAGAACATTTTTATTGACCATATTTATATTAGACTCCAGTTTCGACAATTAAAATGTAGATATGAAAGAGCTAACAATAGTGGTAGGGCTATAGTCCTACCAGCCCCTCCCCTCCGCGTCCCTGAAAATGAAACTACAAATGAGATTACTAATTCAGGGCCGAAGCCCGACTTCAGAACAAGACGAAGCAAGTTTCGAGCGCCGAAGGTGCGAGCCGGTATGGGGATTTGGTGGTATGCCCCTCCCCCAGAAAATTTTGAAATCCAGAGGCTCAGAAATGCTCTTTTAAGCTTTTTCCATGGCATTTCTCCAATTTTTTTCCGGGGATTATTTTCTCAATTAAGCATTTCTTCAAAAAGGCCAAAATCAAGACGAGACAACTGCCTCGTCTTGCCTCATGCTAGCTACGGCCTTGTAATTATAAATTACAAATGAAATCTAACTAAGACAAGACAGTCATCCAACGCTGCCACTTCATGTGTGACATGCCTGCATGTTCTGGTCAAACCACGGAACCTTCTCTTTACAGGATATTCTGACCAATTTGACAAGTACAGCTGGACGACAATTGATGACTTGGGCAAGGATTACGATTATCAGTCAATCATGCATTACGACCGTAAGGCTTTTACAAAGAATGGCTTACCAACAATTGTAAACGTCTACGACGAGGCTATGGAATTTGGAACTGGGGACAAAATTCTAAGCCAAAAAGACATCATTGAAATAAATGCTCTCTATGGCTGTACCTCAAGTAAGTAATAAGTTATCAACACGTTACTAGTTTCAGTGTTTTAGATCATGTCAAGTTAGTTTAGATAGGCAAGGGATTCTAATCAACTTACCTCACAAATTGTTTGAAGAACTGTATTCAACATTCACTATTAACAATAAACCTATAAAAAGGGGAACCTAGCCTAGAGCCGTACGGTTCAGAATGAGAGAAAAAGAAAACATGTGCTGGGCCCTGCTACCTGCTTGTTACGTAGCATATCGTGACATACCGTGAAATATCCCACGAGTGTCTTGACTTTTTAGTATACTCATGAGTGTCACGAATATTTACGGATATTTACGGTATGCCACGAGAAAACATTGCACAATTATTTTATCCCATGACTCTTACATACGCATAACAGTCAGTTAAACTCACAAGAAGAATGGGGATAACATATAAAACTTCGACTGAACGTATTACAAAACTTGTAGAAGATCAAATCTGCGTTTTTCAGCGATAGTTAACTGGGATGATGGAAGATTCGTGTACGATCTCCTCTAAGAACCCAAGCTTTCAAGAATTCAAGTTACGTCACCTTTTCGGATAGCCAAAACAATACATCATGAATAAGTTGTCCTGGTGCTGTTCAGGTGGTTGTTAATAATTGAGAATTCCGAATATTTGTTTTGCATGAACTGGACAACGGTCTTGTAATCCAAAGCTGTCTTCTTTCCTGGGTTTTCGGCCGCTGTTCGGCAAATTGTTCGACGTTTGCATAAAGCGTTCAGTCTCTAGAATCAGGATTTTTTAGATTTAAACTATAAAATTTCTAAAGTTATTCAAAACTTATTTGGAGGCCGCGATGAACGCCGGAAAACTTTCGCGGAATACAACCCGTGGAAGACTGCAGAATATGCAACGGCTTTCTAGGTTCCTGATTGGCTGTATTCGTCAAGACATTGGATAAAAAAATAGGCAGTCTATGACTTCATGTGCCTAGTGATAGCCTAGCATATAACGACAACATTCGACAAGAAACGCTCGTCCACGGCCAGTGATCGAGGGAAGAATCATCAACACTTTCTTCAGTTTCTTTACCGATAAAGTAAGAAAATCCCTTCATGTTGCTTTTAAGATCAAATTCTTTGAAAATCCACCGAAAGTTGAGCCTGGCTCTAGAAGAAAAGTAACATAAATTTATCTTTAACATAGAAAACTTACCAACGCCGTTGAAGAAACGCGCAATGTGAGCACGTGAAGCGAGTAAATGGCTGACGTCAAATTGAGCTTCGATTATGACGTGTTAATTAGACGCGCTCATTACCAATTACGAATTACGGACACACACGCGTGCACGATAACATAGTGCCTCGGGCTCTACGAGCCACTCGGCACAACTAGTTAGAACAATGCGACTGTCTGGGAGAAAGATTTTGAAGACAGAGAGAGAGATTTTGAAGCCGACACTTTCTCTGCAAAACTGTTAGTAAATAAGCCTTCGATATAAAAAGTCGTTATGGAAGCGAAGAACAGAAGAAAACGTTCATTTTAAAGTTATACTAAACCTTAAGGGACGTCCCCATTCTATAAATATGTAGCTTTTTTTAATTACATCACACGTGCAGATACCTATATAAAGCTTCTGAAACTGGTAGTTCAACGCATTTTCTTTACGCAAAGGTCTTCATGTCTTTTTCTACATGAGTGTCAGAGGTTTACCTTTCTGGGTTTCAGGTTAAGCTCAACCAGTGTACAAAGTCACTTTTACCAGTTGTATACGCAAGAACCCGTTCCAAGGTTTTGCGGTCTCTGATTCCAATATGATCGCTCTCGAATTGAACTGTAGTAAAAGTTTTGTAAATTTTGTAACTCCTCAAGGAAGTTTGGGTTGGTAGTATGTATTAAATCCTATAATTTCCAAATTTGAAAAAGTCGCGCTGTCCCTGCAGAGGGTCACTAACGTTTCGAGAACCGGATTAGTCAATAACGGCGGGAAGTTCACTCTTAGCCGAATGATCACACTTTATGTTTATGCGAGCTACTGATACCCTCTGGGGTTACTGATAACCTCTGGGGTTCATAGCATTAATTGTTAAATATATGCCTTTCAGATACTCTTGGGTGGTCATCCTGGTCAGAGTTCGCGCCTTGTGATGAGTATTGTTACAAAAGCAGAGAGCGATACTGTTACAATACAGGCAACCCTCAGTCCTGTCCCGGATCGCCGAATGCATATGGCATTGAGAGACAAAATATTTCTTGTTTAGTCAGTGACTGTCCAGGTATTCGTATAAGTATATTACGGCCGTATTACCTAGCATGAGTGGATTTAGGGGGAGGTCCGCCAGGCGGCTGGGCCCCCCTCCCTTTTCCCTCGAAGTTATGCAAAAATATATTTTCAGTTGTCTAAGAAAGTCGATATTTTATTCCTTCAACTTAATATTGTTGGCTCACTGAGGTTTCTTACATTTGAGTAACAATTAGATTATGACCTCGAAATTTCTATGAGGTGATAATTGATGACGTCCCAGGCCGAATCAACGAAAATTGAGAGCAAATAATAGAATAAACATTACGAGTGGTTCAGCCAATCGGATCATCGCATTTGCATTAGAATTCTACTATAAATTTAACTGCTGTAAGAAGAAATGTACTCTCCAGCCCTAACACTGTCTCGATAATGGTTAACGGTGCCCGTTGTTAACAACTGCAAAAGAAAATTTAGATTTGGTCCTGTCCACATGCCAGCATTTTTATTTGACTTGTAACATTTGAACACAGGTCTCTATTAAACTCATATAGAAAAAGCCTTGTTCTGGAATATTCGATTTGTAACGATTGAACGCAATATACTAGATTACTCGTATAGAAGATGGCCCGATAGCTGTATCGGATAATAACAATCTACACCTTACCGTAGAACATATTATCGAGTAAAATTCCTTACTTCCTTTCATTCTTTCTTGATCACATTAAGCTATCGATGGGAATTGGGGCCGTTGGTCAGAATGGCGCGATTGCAGTGTCCAATGTGGTGACGGTTATAAAACAAGGGATCGAAAATGTGACGACCCAAAACCCATGCGTGGAGGTCTGAGCTGTCCAGGATTATCAAGCATATCGGAGGGTTGTGCTATGAAGAGATGTGTCCTCGGTAAGGAGTATTAGCTAAAATATACCAGTAGCGGATGCAGACCTTAAGCTAAGGGCCGAGCCGTTTTATTGTGTACATCCAAACATTTTCTTGCGAGAGGAGTCATAAGGGGCCCCTAGATCCGTTACTGGAAACAGGTCGATGCTTGAAACATAAAACTCGTATCACCGAGTTATCAAAATTTCAAATAGTAGGAGCAAACACAGAAAGGTAAAGAAGCATCAGTGAAGCCGGTTATGAAGGAGATCGGACGTTCACTTCACTTGAAGACGCATTCAGTTCTGAGAGCAAAATAAATAATATATTATCTGTTGGAATAAACTGTTCTTCCTGGAACTTCTTTGTTGTCCGTCTTCCTTCACATTTTTTCATTCAACATTTTGCTTTAAAAGTGAGCCTATATGCAAAGCAAACGAATTTGCAGGTAATAAAAGACAAATCTGTTGTGTTTCAAAACGTAATCTAAACTTCTAAAGGTCATATCTCTCAGACTTGATTGCGATTCTTGCACAGCCGCAAGTTGATTGGAGTCTTATAGCGTGACTAAAATAAATTGCGATCCTGCAACTTAGTCAAAGGAATTCGGGATCTGCAGCACTAAATTAAATTCGAAAATTAAATCTTCGCTGTGTTTTCTTGATAACAGATTTTGATGACACCGACTTCGAATCCAACATGGGAATGTGGACGAACGAATATGGTGACACACTAGATTGGCAAAGACATCAAGGCTACACCCAGACGTTGGAAACTGGGCCAAACACAGATCACACCAATGGTAAGAAACTTTCTTTTTTAATTTAAAAAAATACACTTCACAGGTTAATCTGCGACTTTTTTACTTGATGAGCATTTATATATAAAACAAACTATTACGGAAACAAAATTTATGATAAAGTTAACAGCAGGAATTGAACTACGACAAAAAGTCAAAGGGTACAACTTAATAATTCCACTGCGTACTTTTCTTTTCACATTTACAACGGTTGAGGAAAAATTACATTAATTTTGGAGAGCAAAACTTTCATGGGTTCATTCGTCTCGTCACGCAAAATGCCAAACTGCCGGCCCGTTCCGTTGACCACGGTCAAGATCGGAAAATTCCGCCCGCTCCCGGAACCAATCAGATTGCAGGATTCGATTCATCTTGCCCGCTCACAAGCCAAGAAAAAAATAAAAGGGATTATTTTCCTTTGCCATATATAATAGTTTAAGATAAAGGTTTTTGTATTTCTAGGTAAAATATTGGTGCACTACGTTCTAACGGATTTCAGTTCTTGTTAATCGTTGCAATGTTTATCGTGCTAAGTGCAAAGCAGTTGAAGGGTTTCCAGTTCTAATTGGCTGACTATGTTTTTCTTGTTTCTGATTGGATCAGAGCAGCGGAAAAAGCATGCTGCATTCTCCATATTTGCCCATAAAACACGCCACAATTTCCCATGAAATTAGTATCATAATCCTTTAACGAATATACTTATGGACTCATTGTTTGTGCAATATGGTACGTCAGAAGCATGCAGTGAAAGGATCCGTCAGTGCTTTTGTTGTTACACTTCAGTTATGCTCATGCCGCTTTTCGTACTATAGAATACACCAGTGGCTATTACCTGTATGTCGAATCTTCTGCCCCGGCACTGGCGAATTACAACGCTAAGCTAAGGAGTCCGTGGCTAAACCCAGTATCTGGCGGTCAGTGCCTCAAGTTCTTTTATTTTATGTATGGGAGAACCATGGGAAAACTGAAGGTGCATATCGAACAGGAAGGAAAGACGTCATATCTCTTATTCTACGAGGAAGGAGATAAAGGCATTGGCTGGAAGTATGCATCAAAAACTATTGATACTGATGTAAGATACAGGGTACGTAATGTTCCTCGTGGATGGAGCGAGCTTTGTAATACTTAACTACTTGTTTGTATCCGGTTTTCTGTTTTCTTCTTCTTCTTCTTCTTCTTCTTCTTCTTCTTCTTCTTCTTCTTCTTCTTCTTCTTCTTCTTCTGTGTTTTACGACCCAGATAAAGCATGTTTAATTTTGAAACAACTCATCTCGTTATGTTATTTTTTTTGTGTGTACTGTGTATTTCTGGCAAAAATGGTTGTTGTTGTATAATTATGTTTTTGGGTCTCTTCCCTTGATCTCCTGTAATGTCTTTTTTTAATTATTATTTCATGCTCCTATCTCAACCAGTAAGAATACAAAGGTAATAACCTGAAACATGTTGTAATGGTGACTGACTTTGATTAATCCTAACATCCTGAGGACAGGAGCTGTGTCGCGTCTTTTGCGCATGCACGTAGGTTAGACCCGGTTACGCACTCTTAGAATTAGTAATCCAACAAGTTTGCGTGCACTTGACATTCTGCTGGGAATTCGTTTATTGACTTAATGATGAGTTAGTTAGTTCGCTAAGTTCGGGAAGAAAGTTGTGACTTTTCAGAGAATTTCGAGCGTAGAACGAAACGTATAGACGCATGGCTTGGAGATGTACGTTAGCTAAGAAACTCTGATGCGGAAAAGGCTGTATAGGTGGAAATAAAGAAGTAGCGAACGAACGAGCCGCTGTGGCGGTGACGTTCGATAAAAAAAAGGATAGTAGTCATACATTGAGAGTTACAGTGTAGCAAAACAATAGAAAAAGACCCAAACAGAAGATTGAATCAAAATCGACTCGAAGTTGACTGGTGGCTAATACTCAACTCGGGTCGAGGTTGACTGCTGCCAAGCTAAAACTTCTCATTCTTGAACAACGTTTGAAGACTGAGCTTACATGTTTAATCAAAGAACGTACGAGGTACAACAAACTCGTTATTATACAATAATACGATCTAGTGTTCCGAAACAATAAAACAATCCATTTCTTTTGATTTCAGTTGACGTTTGAAGCCATTATTGGTGGTGCAGGTTACTCTGATATTGCTATTGATGACGTTTACATAGACCCTGGAAATTGTGGTTTGTATACTGAACCATAAAGTATTACGTAAGTTTATTTGAGTGATGAACAAATGGACTGAAAACGTAGGAAGGTAGTAAGACAGGCAGGCGGGAAGGCAGGCAGGTAGGTAAGCAGGTAGGTAGGTAGGTACTGTTGATAGGTGGGTAGGTAGGTAGGTAGGTAGGTAGGTAGGTAGGTAGGTAGGTAGGTAGGTAGGTAGGTAGGTAGGTTGCTTGGTTAGTTGGTAGGTTGGTGGGTAGGTAGGTGGGAGATAGGTAAGTAGGTAGGTAGGTAGGCAAGTAGGTAGGTATTGTAGATAAATAGGGGAGGTAGGTATTGTAGATAAATAGGTAGGTAGGTAGGTAGGTAGGTAGGTAGGTAGGTAGGTAGGTAGGTAGGTAGGTAGGTAGGTAGGTAGGTAGGTAGGTAGGTAGGTTGGTTGGTTGTTTAGTTGGTAGGTTGTACGTACGTTCGTAGTCCTCGGTCCGTTGGACAAACGGTCGGCCAATAAATAGACTGCCTTTTTAACGAAACAGGTTTGTTAAAGCAGTTTGTGTGCAATTTGCTTATACAAGCGGTGGATGGTGATACTAATAATGAATGCGTAGGAGAGTATTGTAACATTAGCTATTCATTATTAAACTAATTTGTTTATACTGTTCATTAGATTTTCATCTTCCAATTCATATATTATTCTCGCCGCTTTCCCGTATCATAGTTCGTAGCAAAGTGGTGTGCTGGTGGTTAGTTTACTTATTGGGCGTTTTTAAAAAATTAGATTGTCAGGATAACTTTTACAGTGGCTGTCCAGCATGGGCCGCCCAGGGCGACTGCCAGAGCAACGAACAGTGGATGAAAGACTTTTGCCCAAGGAGCTGCAATTCCTGTCGTACGTAGTTGAAATAGGAGTTGTACCGCGTGCTTTTACTGTTATAGTCATAAATTCTGTTGATTTCAGGAGGACGCTTTCCGTTTAGATAGCCTTATGCAAACACTTAAGAATGGCTACCCCCAATCTATCATTTCACACATCCTGAAGAAGAAACCACTCGGAGTTAGCATTACACCATCCCCAGAAGAATAAGTCGGGATATTTTTTAAGTGGGCCTATCCATCAAACTAATACCGTGAATTCGCCGTTCTACCATATATCAAAGGCGTGGCTGAAACACTTACCAGACTACTCAGATATATTGGAATTCAAGCCACAAGCAGACCTATAAATACGTTACCTAATGTTATATATTTGCTGAAATCATACTAAAGACAACATAACACTCCAAGGTAAAATAAAGTTTTATATTTTTTTGTCTAGCGGTCAGCTGCGAGGACAGTGACCCCATCGAGTGTCCCAAGTGGGCTATACAAGGTGACTGTGAAACCAATCCATGGATGATGAATAACTGTCTGAAGAGCTGTGGAGTATGTGGTAAATATACATTTTTGTTTTGGCAATAATTTCAGTTGTTATACTGGGTATACAAATAAACAAATAAATAAATAAATACCATTATTATTCCACTATTGGGCCATTTTACCATATTAGGGCAAAAGAACGCGCAAAATATGCCACGTTATTACACTGTAGAACAGGGCAAAAATACGGACTGACAGCGGAGCGACAAAAAAGCCGAACCAAACTGTATTTTATTAGTGGAATAATAAATCCGTTATTCGATGGTTTAACATATAACACGAGCGGACATTTTGCTCATTGCTCGTATTTTTCCTCACCCCTTCGGGGCTTGGAAAAATACAACGCAACTCGCAAAATATTCGCGCGTATTATATGTTAAACCATCGAATAAGGTGTACATCATAAAGGGATGCTAGTCCTTCGTATGTTACACTCCGTAACATGCGAGCGACAACCATGAATTCTCCAGATTTTTTCGATAGACAATTATACAGCAGCGCAGTTAGGGTTAGGCTGCTGTGGGCTGGATATGACCAGATGACTGACTTATGCGTTTGGTGGTATCACAGCTATTTGATGATACTATGATTTATCGATGAAAAACGAGACACTTAAAACGTTAACGTTAATAACAGTTTTTACGGCAGTTCTCAAGTACTCTTCGGTTTCAAGGCTAATGCGAGACATCGGTCGCAGCGTTCACAAAACATGGAGGCAATATAGCTATATTGATTCGTTGTGAAAACTTTGCTGTGCCAGTTTGTAAATTACTTTTTCATAAACGGCGCGATTTCTATATTATAACACACAAGCAAGTTTTCTTTGGAAGATTTTCATACAAGTTTTACGTGCCTACAAAGTTTATTCAATGACGAGTGTTTTTGTTCGCAAACTAACATAAATGAAATGACCCTATTTAAGAAAGCCTTGTATTATTAGTTTTACGAACTAATTCCCATAATTTTATAGTGGTATACCGAAAAAACAAGGAAGACGCTTGTTGCTATTGCTTATTGGCATACTATATAGAACAACGTGTGTGTTAATTCAAATTCTAGAATGCAAAGACGAGTCAGCCAGTTGTCCAGGATGGTCAGCTAACGCTTATTGTGAGACGAACCCTGACTACATGTTGGCGGATTGTCAGATGAGCTGTAAAGTATGCGGTACGCCAGCATTTTTATTAGCAAACTGTGATAGAGCCAACAATATAATTATAGCAAAATAGGCCTCTGAACTCCGGCCGTAGCCTTATGCTCCACTTACAGGAGTGAAGAGCACGAGTGAGTGAGTGAGGCTTGCGGTAAGAGACACCGCCGCCTGATAAATGGTCACTCGTGGTCCCGGAGGCTTACTGTGTGGGATGCCTGTGGTATTGTACACCAACGCCATCGCGTTGTAAGTCCATGAGTTATGCAAACGAGTTGCAACATTGTATTCCACACATGTACCCTCTGGGTACCTTATTTTAATTGACTTGTAAAAGAAAACTCTGAATGCTACGCTTAGTGCTGCCATTATCGAAATGGGGTTGTAGTAACTGGTCAGAGATGCACAAAAGCGTTTCAAAAGGAGCAAAAGATCTTTTTTCCTTCAAGATGCCAAATGCCAGAGGCAATCGTTTTTTAATATTCTCCTAAGTGTATTCTATTCCAAGATAAAGTTTCATCTGTATACTCACCAAAATATGTGGTAAAAATGTGACTAAACTGTTATACAGGGCCTGGAACCATGAGTCGATGAAGGTCTTTTGGTAGGGCCAACTTTTGCCTAGATCCGATCAAAATATTCAGCATTGCGCTTGTTAAGGGAGATAGAAATGCATTCGGCTCATTTACGGAGAAACATTACTGAAATCTTATTAAGATCTGCTACTTTGGACTGTCATAGTTTTCAAAAGGCAAGAAATAGTTTTCCATTATCTATTGTTAGTACAACCCTATTGTATGTAAGTCCGTACGTTTTTAATCGCATGGTATCTCGAATGCGATCAAATTAATAGGCCAGTTCCGAGTTACCCTTTGCCTCTGTTTCAAAACGAGTCTACGTGCGAAACCATTCATATGAAAATGAGTTTCACCTTCACGTCCATTTTCATGCAACTCAAAGTCATTTTCATTTCAATGGTTTCGCACGTAGACTCGTTTTGAAACTGAGGCAAAGGGCAACTCGGAAATGGCCTATTGATTTTCAAAGACAATTCTCTTATCACTGTTTCGCTTATTTTTTTTTAATTTTTCTATATATTCCAGGTTGCAAGGACCTTGATTCTTCATGCCCTTCGTGGGCCCAAATTGGGGAATGTGGCAATAACCCTCTTTACATGCTGAACAATTGCTGCCGATCGTGCCGTAAGAAAAATCGTAATTACTTATATTATATAGGACGTGACATAAACTTACTCAATAAAACAACCTTAATTTATTAAATATTTTGAAATTAAATTGTATTTATCAAAGACATTACTGAAAAAAAGATAGTTGTAGCTTTAATTTCTTGAAAAAGAATTGTGTATTATGTATAAGCCCCAAAACCGTGACCCTTGGCAAAAATTAATTGTCGCTTTACTCAAAAATCGTTTTAAGAGGTTCAAAAGAGTACCACGATCGTTTCAATGGTAGCCCTGCTATGTTGCAACATACCGTCATACGTAATATAAACCACTATCGTTTAGTTTGTCCAAATAAAAGATCGGTTTTCAGTTTTATAATCTACACCTGGCCTCCACTGAGATTTAGTGTTTTTGTGTGGATTAACGAGATGTTTTGGTTGAATGTTTAATTTTTAGCACATTTACTGGATTTGAGTCATGAAGCCAACTTACTTTGTTGGTTGACTGATAGGGAATATGACTTCATATGTCAGCAAACTGTCAGATCTAACACAACATGAAAAATTGCGTAATAAGCATGGGGAATTAGAACTTTTAAACTTGGGATTTTAAATACTCAATACTATTGTGTGGGAACATGCCATGGCAGTAATTAAGTTCTTTTTCTTGACTCATTAACAGGATGCGAGAATTGGGTGAAGACTGCAGACTGCGATGCATGGGCATTGCAGGGTGAATGTACTTCAAACCCTACTTACATGCTTGTGAACTGCAAGAAATCCTGTAATGTATGTTAGAAACAAGTTAAGGTGAAGGGCTGCTCGCTGCTATTTGCTGCTGTATCAGTTATAATTTGGGGGAATATTAAACAAATAATAGAAGCAATATTGGCATTTACACACATGGCTTTCTCTTTGAAAGCCGTGGAACAGTCAGCAATGTAGCATTTTGTTAAGTAATGTATATCATAAAATACGGGATTCGTGAATAAATTATACAGCGTTAGTATTATCTTGTTTTTGTTTGATTTTGTAAGAACGACCCTCCTTAGGAATGCGTTAATATGATAAGTTATTTATATGGCCGTGTCTCACAAAGACTGAGAACTACCAAATTCGCGAATTTGATTGGCTAAAATCGATATTGACCGCGGTCTAGATTTTCCCATCTAGTCCGGCGTCTAGAACGGTTGCACTTACGTTGAAAAAATTTGCAAACAAAAAATGCAAAAACGTGGACTTGTTTTTTTTTTTGCTAAAAAATAATAAATGAAAGAACCAAAAAGCTTGACACGAAAAAGGTTAAAAGAACGAGCAATCTTTGGCAAATTTTCGTTCTGTTAACAGGCACGAAATCACACATCAGCTAGAGACGAATTTGCGAAGTAATTGAAAGGGGATGCAAGTGATGTCGCCCCCTCGCACGGTAGCCTCAAGTAACGTCGCCCCCAATTTCAAAGTATCCGCTAACGTAGTCACTCTTTGCTCGCGCTTAAAGAACGAGAAATGTACGTGGTTTTCACTCTGTTGTGTAGAACTATATTTATCACTAACTATTATTATTTTTTCTTGTATTTCTTTTCACAATGTTCATTTGGTTGGGGACGACGAAACTTTGGGGCGACGGTGTCATGGGGGGACTTCACCTGCTACCATTGAAAGGCCAGAAATTAAAAGCACTTACGATTAAAAAGCGACTAAAATACCTGTAAGAATATTCTATCAATCAATAAAAGAGGCTAGAGAAATTGAAAACATACCTGATATCTATCAATCAATCGATAAAAGAGGCTAGAGAAATTGAAAACATATCTGATATCGACCTTCTCGTGTTCAAATTTTTCCGTGATCGCCGTTAGACCTTCCAGATCTTTCAGGCGGTCGCACCGAAGCGAATTTTTAAACTGAAATGTTTTCTACTTTGGACATACAATAAACATCTTATTAACCGAGCTTAGTCGGTCTGTATGGGAGAATCTTGACCTCGGTTGTGAGTACAGACCTTCTCCCATACTGACCTCCTGCTCGGTTAATAAGAGCTAAATATATAACCAACAGGATGCCTACATAGACTCTATTTAGATTTGTTTGTCAAAGTCGACTTGGCTGAGTTACTTTGGTAATACTTCATCGAGTCGCTGATATTTCAAATTGACTGGATGATTCTTCAGTTTGGTATGTGTATAAAAGACGGCAACAGCTAAGAGGCCCAGTATGCGAAGTGGAAACAAGTGAAAGCGATGAGGCAGAATTTGCCTACAAATAATCCTCCCTAAATCTCTCTTAAAGTCACGTTAATTATGGAAAATTATGCCAAACGATCTTACAACTCTTTAATATACATCACTTTTTCTACGAAAAATAAATGAGCAAATTTTAAAATAACTGTATCGAAACTTCTTTTGTCGAAAAGGTGAACTACAAAATATACGGTCCTTGTCTGTCCTTTATTTTATCCAAGTAAAATAAAAGTATAACTGCTTCAGACCCATTCTCGTTCCTAGAGCCGCCTGTCCCTCTTAACCGGAGGAGCCTTTGCTCGCGGAACTGGTAGCTCTGTAAGCCTGCTATGCAGGCGTGTCTGGTGGACGAGCGCTAGAGCGAGTCAACCTTTCCCTTCAGGTCACTTATGACTCGCGCCCACTCATCCAAGATGGCGGTCGTAATATGCGATTCTGTCAGCGCTCGCGCCCAATTAATACGCCTGCACTGCCGTCTAGTAGCTTTGGGCATACATGATTTGATTGGCTAGATTTTAACAAAGGGAATTTAAAATCTAGCTAATCAAAAACGTTTTAAACTCTCTTATAACAAAGGGATTTTAAAACGGTTGATTTGATTGGATAAATTTCTAACTCCTTTTGTTAAAATCTATGACTTCGGCTTCGATCGACGATGACGGAGATCAGGTGCAACTCCACTGATCCCATGATCCCGGATACGTTGTCATAACCCTGATGCATCGAAGTCTCCATAACACAAGGTGACGGCAAAACGGACATTTATTTTACGGAGATAAGCATGTTACGCCGTACTCGTGCAGTATTAGGGACTTTAAGATACACTACGGCGAGGCGCTACTACGGCTACCATGACCGGAAAGGTCTGGGGGAGAGTACGTCTCGGCAGTCTGCCAAATTTAGTGTAAGAAGGAAAACAAACTACAAAGAAGCACAGTCTAAGGAATGGAAGGTCACTTTTATTTAGTTTCTTACAGCCGAATGGCTTCGCTTAGAGAAAGATTGTTATTGTTTGCTTTGGTAGGTCCAACAGATCAGTTCTGAACGAAAGCTTATGCTATACACTTTCTAAAACGATAGCAATTTCAGAATTTGATTAATGAAATGTTTATAATTTGAATGAGACGAATATCTCAAAGAATATTGAGTTAAAAGCTGAAAGATACCAGCACTCACAGAAGTAAAATATTATCGGATACTTATCCAGATAAAGTACATCTTCCCTGAACTCTCAAAGCAAGCTTTTAACTTTAAACAACTCGCGCTGAAGAAGAATGTCTATCTTCGCCATGCCGACACTTTCATGAAACGAATTCAATTGAAAATTTACAAGCGTATGAGCGACAGACTCAACAAATATTCGACTGAAGTTGATTCCAAAGGATATATTTTGCGTTGGAACCCTGAAACTGCTGAGAAATTCGTAGAAAAATGACAGAGCAGCGAATTAAACCCACGTACTATCCACTACGGTAAAACCTCCTAGGTCAGGTAGTCAGATTTCACGCTACGGCCGGACTCGACCGACTGACATGCGCAGTGTCTTATCTTGTGTGAAATTTTACTTCCTGCAGCCGTAGTAGCGCCTCGCCGTAGTGTATCTTAAAGTCCCTATTATTGAAATTTTTTTATGTATTTTTACTGACAATTAATTAGAGGGTTCTCTAACCAACAAAGTAAGTTCTTGGAAGCAAGTGCTGATGTACATATGTTATTTGTGAAAACCTCATGGTTGATGGTCTAAATCAACAGTGTATATAAATGAACGAGTGTAGAGATTTTTGATACAGGTACCCCAGTGACAAATCTTTTCCTGTGATTTCTGAGATGTTCCCTTCATTTTGAACGAACTTACCTTTCGCCAAACCTATCCCCAACAGTGAAAAATACAGTCAAATCTCTTCAATAAGGACAACAAAGGAGCTGAGCCTGTGTCCATTTTATGGAGGTGTGGTCCGTATAATATAGCTCGGGTAGAGATTTTATATTTCCCTGCGACCAAGATGTTACCTCATGGACTGAGCGTATATGGAGCAAACCAGATGAGCCTTCTGCAAGGTCGTTTCCCTGTACTAGGCCTGTATCCAAATTCTTTTTTTCATCAAAGGCTTTCTGCTGAAAAGTTACCGACTGCAATTGAATTTGTTTTGTAGTTTTAATCAACAGGTTTATGTATGGATACAAGCGGTTCGACTAAGATTTTTTTCGCTGAACAAGGGATTTTGTTTTATTTGCTCCTGTGAGAATAAAACTGTGCTAAAGCCGCTTTTATCCATTTTATTTAAGATAATACACTAGTCAGCTAGCTAAAATCAAATTCAGATTGAGAAGATTTTTTGGTTCTTTCTGCATATATCGAGTCTTATAAGCAAACTTGAAAAAAACTGTACCCATCCTAGATAATGGCTACTTAAAAAGATCATTTGCGCTTTGCATACCCGCGTTTTCATACACCGTACCAATTTGATGAATTAGATTTTTTGAAAGTTTGTATTGACCACTGTCAAGTATATTGGATAAAGATTAGTTTAATATATCACTCTGAAACGTTCTTTTCAAAATTAAAGCGGCACAATAATGCTACTGAGTGACAATTTGGGAGATTATGTTTTCATTGATAATAACCCACGTTCGATATATTAAAATTTTACCGTGACTCAGAAGCTTTCTGGTTAAAAAATGAAAACTTTCGAATATTCCTTTGTCTGTATATTCCAGCAAGAGACTTGATGAAAAGGCAACAAAACTAAGTATAAAAGTTGAGTAGAAAGCCTTCGTGCCATGTTTAATTTTGTTATATCATATAATAGCGAACGTGGGTTGTTGACAATAAGAACTTGGGACCATTTTTTAATTTCATAACATTCTAAAACATATAAATAGAACTTGCGATATTTTTAAAGATAAAGGCTTTAAACTAACCCCGTTAGCATGCTTACGCATTTAAAATTGGGCTGCACATTTTTAAATTAATCGTGTGTTATCGTTAACATAATATCATACAGAACAGGATATGTGTTATAATACAATTTTCATTAATTTTACTTTAATTAAAGGACAGTTGAATTAAATGATCCTAGCTATCACTGAAAATTGTAACTTATTTCGAATACAAAGTTATTTCACTGGCAGACGCCATTCATCCCACTCCAATATAGTAGTAAATGTTAAATGTCCGGCTTGAACATTTTGACGACCAGCGCCATTTAGTTCATTGGGAATAGTTGAACTGGGCCGTCCCACGCAAGCGTGTCAATCATAAGTAATGATGCCAGCAACAAACGGTCATTAAAAACTGCTTTAAGATAACATTGAAAAATATTCAAAAGAATATTTTTTAAGTTTTGCCCTATTAGCCATACTTCCTCCCTTCCCAAAAACTTTCAAAAATTCCAAAAAGTCCAGAGTTGTCTTAATACTATTAAGTTTCAAACATTTAAAACGCCGTTGAATATTACTCTTAAGCGTCACATTTCTCAGAATCGGCACTCTAAGCCCGTCCTTTCGATATTTGGCACCCGTTTTTTATGACATACATTTTTTTCTGATTCTAAGAGCACGAGGCTGGGTGTTGTACGGTGTTGTACAAGGCCAGCTGCCTGTTAAAGTTTCAAATTTTCAGATTCATGGGGTTATTTCTCTTCTGGTAAAGATGCTTTCTTTCGATGAAAAAGCCGTCATTTTTCCTTAAAATTGGACACAAGTTTTGTTATATAAAATTTATTAGTTATAATGTTTACACCATGATTATTCACACTCTGCAAACCCATAGAACAAACCTGCTGACCAAAAGAAAGGGTTCGGATGATGCCGCCGGTTGAAGAACTTAAATAGACCTATCGACATTGGTTACAAACATAAATTATAAGAAAATATTTTTCTGCCACAAAAAGTAAGTTATATGCAACACCATTGTGCATGTTGTCGAAAGTAGATCACACCTGCTTTGCGTGCATTTCTTCAACAAGAACCGCCGAATTCTCTGCTACTGTGGCATGCATTTACCACTGTACGTGAGAAACTACTGCGTGGTCTAAATTCTCGTGAATTGCTTTCCATTGTGAAAGTCGTTTGAAGCGATAAATCCTTCTGATCTGTGTAACTGGCATTTCCCTTATCACTTATAACTCCATAAATTTGGAATATGGAAATATTCAAACAATATTTAGCCAGCCACTTTGTCTATTGTTTTGCTGAACAAAAAAAACATGTCATTTTGAAGTTAGTGGTAGCTAAAAAAAGGTTTTATTAAATCAATATATACAACTCGGTGTGTGGTTAATTATTCAACCAGACCTTTTAAAACTCAGTTAGGTACTGAGAGCTCTTCGAGTAATTAGTTGAAACATCTATATAGCAGGTATGTTTGACATATTTTTGCCACTTTTTATTGCCTAAGGCGTTGTTACCATATTAATTTCATTTCATTTGCTTGTTATAGCATTAAGTTAGCCTGTATTTACAAAACTATCGGCCTCTTGACAGCTTGAGGAATAGCCGTTACCGGTTTGATAGTTATATACAAAGCGGCGTTTGATTGCTTCAAATTACCATTCATATGAATCCATCTGATTTTATCAAACTCTCTCTATATAAGTACTGTATACGTGATTAAAAATAAGAAAGGATTGCTGAGTTAAGGAATAGGCAGATACGGTAAGACGCGTATATAAGAATCCCCGAGACTGAATTATATTTGTCCTTTCTTCGTATTTAGGATGCAAATTATGATTTCATATTACCTTGTATGATTTCTTTGATAGCAGTGATCGACCAGCATGAATAGTCTTATGCTTGTTATTGTTTTCGCTATTGTGGGACGATTTCAAGGTTCAGCGAAAGGTAAGCAGCGAAGCAATTTCTTTCATTATCCGTGTGCAAGGCTATGAATTAAGAATACCCTTACGATAGGTCTTGCTTTTGTGAGTCATTTTTTAAGCTTTAATTTGTTAACATCAACTCGATCCGAAAGGAACCTGAAACATAGTGACTATTATTTTTCCAAGTGATGACTTCTCTATCTAATTATCACTGATAGTTTTATTTTATATTAGCACAGCATGAATGCTGCTAAAAGTGTGCATGTAATAGTTCGCACTTTAAACCTTGTTTTATTGTAAGGGCTGATTAAAAATTTATAGTATAGTTTTTTCATTTCATATTCGAAGTAAACGTGATGTGTTTCTCTTTAAATAATTCTTTTTTTTTATTCAGTAAATAGATGTCTTAGTCAGAGTTCGATGTCTGGTGTGTTTATCATTTTTAAGGAAATGACTGCACTCGGTCATTTCATCTAAACCAACAGTCCACAGAATACATGCCATGTTTCTGGTTCTGCTTTCTTTCTGTGTGTTAGTGGCAGTTCACTTTGTACTGAATGTTATGCTTTAATTACATGTACATGAACATGGCAAAGGGACAATATCCCGTCTAGTTTATTCGATAGCATCTGTTAATAAATAATTGCAGAAATACTGACGATTGCCAGGGACAATTGCATTATAGCATGTAATTATATCGATGTAGGAGACCTTTTTCTTACGTGTCCCATGTAGGTCTATCGGTCAGGCAAAGAACCATCTCTCCATGTTTTCAGTCACCATGCGAAAATGGCGGCCAATGTTACCATACTGCGAGGGGCTATTATTGCCAGTGCCCCGAAGGTTACAGTGGTAAACGATGTGAAAGTAAGCCTGCTTAACTGTCTTACATGTCATTATATTCTAACTAAGTTAAACTGAACTCTGACCTGTCGTAAGCAAGAAAGTGCCAGTTCGAGTGTATACTCTACAGGAGGAGCTGAGGGAAGTAGTAACGAGTTCCTGCTCCCTTTTCTTTTTCTAATTTTAAAGGGCTGATTATGAAAGTTCATTTTCGCTTTTCCTTATTGTACTTTCTTAGAATATTTCAGTGTTAAAAAAGAAGTGAAAAAATAGAAGCATAAATAATGAAAAGCATCAGTTTAATTAGTGTGATACTTGTCTGCTTTTGTAGTACTGATATGCATTGACTCTGATCAAGAACAGTGTCCGGTTTGGGCAAATGAGGGAGAGTGTTTTAAAAATCCAAGTTGGATGCATAAGAACTGCGTAAAAAGTTGTAGAGTTGGAGCGTGCGGTAAGTCTATGTCATAATATCTTCTGTATTCTGAAGCTTGATTTACTTGTTCCACACAAGCCAAAGCCCAATCGCAAGCTGGCTACAGCCTTTTCCCCTCTTACTACAATGCCCTGTTATATTATCTACATATTATTCGCTTAGACATTTCCTACAAATCCCCTGCTATATTGGCATTCCCTATAGACTACACATCTTCTGGACTAGACATCCCTTTTGGATAAACATACTCTTAAATACCGAAAACACTGGGAAACTGCGATTGCGAGAACTGCGACTTTCCCTTAAAACCCGAGAAAACGCGTAGTATTGAAGCTTTCTGAAATCAGTTTGGTTAAAGGAGGCTCACAATGTTTTCTAGCACTTTTCCAGTCCTTAAACTTTGATGGGTCAGTACTACAAATCGTTATCAGTTGCTGCTACAATAATGATATCAAACAAATGTCCAATTATTGCTAAAAAAGTTGTAGCCATTTTCATGACGTCGTTGGTTACCATAGCAACAGTTTAGCCTTAAGTTTGCCTTAAAGTGCTAATAACTCATGAACGAACACGGTGACCCCCATTTTTTATTATTGAATAATGATTAGTATGTTAAGATGCAACTTTTTGCAAAGTTAAAAAACTTTCTATCTAGCGGTTTCAGAGCCACCTTAAATTTTCGGAAATTTAAAGTTTAAGACCTGGTAAGTGCTGGAAACCATTATGAGCCTGCTTAAGTGACATATATACTAAGAAAACAATAAAGGTAATTAGCCCCAAAAAGGTATGTATGTAACGAAGCATTTTCATTGTTTTAATCGAACTCTGTCACAGCATTTACTGGAGACAGCCACACCTACACAAAACAACAACGTTAACTGAGGAAAGAAAAAACTTTTGGATTTTCTAGAGAACAAATAATTTTTCATGCTTCTTTTAGGACCTCAATGCTGCCTTTCCAGGTACTAAGCAAAAATAAACAGCTTGTAATAAAAAAAACGTTTAGGCCTTCAACGGCGAAATTATATAGCGATGATGTTATTCTTGGCAGCAGGCTAACGGGCAGCATTTCCGCATTGTATCCACAATGGGAACAAAGGAACATGCTGCCCGCAAACACATCCCTGGTAAGTCTTAAAGTAACATATTTGCTAGAGGGCAAGGATCACCTACTGGCTAGATATCCCTTATTAGCTAGACATTCCCAACTTGCTAGAGGATACATTCCATTTCACTTGTCAACTATGATTGTTCCTTTAGGGTGTACCGAAGAAGACAAGGAATGCGTGGTTTGGGCCAAGCAAGGAGAGTGTCACAAAAATCCTAGGTACATGATGAGGTTCTGTCGAAGAAGTTGCGGTGGTTGCAAACAAAGTAGAGAACCAAGTGTACTCCATTGATTATTGACTGGACGTTTGTTGTTCCGTGTTAAACTTTTGGCCCAATTTGTGTTCAAAATATGGAATCGCTAGAAACATTTTCATTATTATACACAATGTATTGTGCGCTGCTTTATCTTCTGGTATTAAATTTACGAATGCATGGATAGTTTTCTTGTCAAAAACGTACTGTAATGCAAATCCCAAGGCAAACACAGAAAACAAAATAATACTTTTAGTTTATAAGTAAAGGTTCAGCCAAATAACCCCCGAGTAACAACGCTTACACCAGACGTTCAAATGAATGTCACTTAAGTAACGGTGTTGGCGCGTCTTATACACAAAAGCGTCGGTTGCATCTTATGTCATTAAAATAAAAACGTGTTCTGAATGGGTAACATTAAACAATATTGATGTTTGGCAGCCCATTACGCGAAGTTTCCCAGCCAAAACTCAATACAGTCGGTATCGTTTTGTAGAATTGTCGAATTTTTGTAATTAATGAGTACGGACGAAAGTTTTTACAAATATTTTCTTTTTGTAGGAAAATTATGTTTTGAAATTTCGGCCGTGTACTCATTGAAAACATTTTGACGTCTCGATAAAACGATCCCCACTGTGTTGTATGATACCCACTCAGATCATCTCTTTCGTGACGTGGTTTTACGCTGAGACGTAGCCTGCGCGCGAGCAGGCTCACGTTTGAGTCACACATGCGAGTGACCTGCGAGCGAAGCGATCTGGTGGGGAGGAATTTGGTGCGGAAGCGCCAAGAAAGTGAGCCGTCACGTCACGCCGTCACGTCACGCCGTCACGTCACGCAGTTTACCAAACAAAGGGATAAAAAGTTTCACATGACTAACTCCTCGAAGGTGTACGGCTACAACTACAAAGGGGACTCTTTATCAAAGGATTTGTCTGTCATTGGCGCGTTTTGTGGAAGCATAAACCAAGGAGAAATCTGCATAAACTTCAAGAAATAATTGGTCTATACTAATTCTAATTCGGGACAGAAGATAGGTCGCCAGGCATCGTACACATTTCCTGTAAGCAAAAGACAGTTTATTTCACTGATGAGCTCAGCTAGCTCTGCTGTAAGTAAACAACCACCATCTTCTTAATGCGGGCGCTCATTACGCGCGAAATCAGGCTCGGTGAACAAAGTGTAACACTTTGGAAATTGTGTTTATGGCAAAAAATCAACACTTTTGTTAAACACATGTTCATCAGGCCTGTATTCCCTTTATTTAAATGATACAATATAATAGCTAGGGTGCGATATACACGCAACTATATGTACCTCTTATCTTCATAATGAGTTATATGCTCCTTCGAATCGTTATCAACTATTGCTCAATCGTACACTTTCATGTTAAAAGCTTTTTCTTCTTCGCTGTGGTTAATAATCCATTAATTCTACTATGATTTCATTTATGGAAACTGTAAAACATAATACCAGGCATAACCCGGGAAAAAAATTGAGCTAACCACTAGACCATTACGGCAGGCCAAGCTTCATGTGGGCATACATGGTGTATTTAGCATTTATTACAACTCTTTTTGCACTGTTCCGTCATGAAATTCTCGTTCTTGACACATTCTCCAAGTTTTGCCCACAGTCCACACTTAACATGGTTGTCTCCACAGGCTTAAAATAAAAACAAATAAAACACGTTACATTTTACATACAGTAAGGTACCAAATCTCCTGAAGGTATCTGCATTGTCTTTAAATTTGAGCACTTGAGATAAATTGATACAGTTATTGGAATGTGCTTGCAAGAAATACAATTATCTTACCACAGACATGGCAGCTGTTGAGACAGTTTTTCAACATCCAGTCTTTGTTTTGGATACACTCTCCATTGTTAGCCCATTCTGGACATTTTGACCATTTGTCTTTACAGACTGAAAAATAAAAAGGTACGAGCAAGCGAGTTTAGTTAGTAGTTTATGGTACTGATGGCATTTGGGATTACTATAACAAACAACTGAAGCTATGGCAAAAATTTACATATGAAGGAACTATAAACACAATGAATTTCTGTTCTTGAAAAAATGTTCACCCCAGGTATTAAATTTCTTACTTTCAGTCTAGCGAAAGTGTCCAAAGCAAGAGAGAAAGTTTCGGATTTTTTTGTACAAAAGTTTCCAAAGCGATGTAAATTATTCAGTTCTCTTCAGACCAGAGCTCTTCGACTCATTTCAGGAGGATTTACACAGTTGTTCAGAAGTCGCCAACGACTAATCAAAGGTACTAGATATCTGTCTTTTTCTAGTGTTTGTTTTGTTCCGTTTTATTGCTTAAACTAAAGTGTAAATTCTGATTTACGATGAATTAAACTTGTTTACACATATTCAAGCGAGCACTGTTGTTTCCGCTTTTTAGTTCTTGATATTCACCTCTGGAAATTAGACTAAAACAACAACGGGGAATATTCACCGAGATTCACTTCGCCTTCCGCGAATAATTGTTATATATTAGCTGATCAAATGATCAAATACTCTAGGGGTTTGTGAGGAGAAATAAATGAAAGAAGGAATGAATGAATGAATTTATAGTGCTTTGTAATAATTTACAGTTGCAATAATTTAATTTATATCCGCAAGTTATGATGAGTTTATTACCACAAGATCCGCAGCTCAGGGCACAATTCTTGGACATAAAGGGTGGATTCTTGACACACTCGCCCATTGTCTTCCAAATAGGACACTGCCTTTCATCACTATCCTTACACATAGGTGGTCCTGTGTTACCTTAAATGACATAAAAGTCAGAAATTACGGTTCCCGTAACAATATGACAACTAAAATAAGTTAAAATTGTTGGACGAGGTTGAGAGAAATATCGCGATTTGTTAGTGGTGAGAGGGCTGATTTGTCACTCAAAATTTACCTCTTTTGCCTGAGTTTTGAAATTTGAGCCATTTATCTTTCAATGGTCGGTTTTCCTTTATTTGTACCACGAAACGTATCTAGTTAATTAAATATGGTTTATGGTATAAATCAAAGGTGAACGTTTTAAGGCAATAAATTGCAAAATAACCATATAAATTCTTATTGGTAACTGCACGTTTGTCAACCTATCGATTCTTTCTTGCTTTTGTTATATGTCGCGAAAGCTATTAGGAAAATTATATATCCAGTTTGTACAAATTAGTCGGCCTGTTAAGAATGATAAGAGTGTTAAACAATCATCGCAAAGATTGTAGCAAACTAAACTTAGCTCAGGTACCTGTTTGAGTGATCATCAAACCCGTAGGTGGATCTAAACAAACATATAATGGTGTTAGTTGAACTGACTATACTTTGTTATCGTTTGCCATCATGAAATGTGCCCCAGTGTTAAGGAACTTTCAGTGTCACGCTGTGTGAAGTGTTACAAGGGTAATCTCACACTCACTCACTCATGCCCTTTACGCCTAAGTAGGGCAGCATGCAAGGGTAGTCTGTTCTAGTAATAATCATTATGTCTGAGTACTTACGGCAAACTTTACAGCTTTTCTTGCAGTACGTACGCATGTAGTCACGATTTTTTATGCAGCC
Organism: Meandrina meandrites; assembly: GCA_963693305.1. Taxonomy (NCBI): domain Eukaryota; kingdom Metazoa; phylum Cnidaria; class Anthozoa; order Scleractinia; family Meandrinidae; genus Meandrina; species Meandrina meandrites. The sequence continues at coordinate 18,455,561 of OY855907.1, read as the reverse complement.
GTTTGGCTGAGCAGCCCAAGCTGGACAGTTGGCATTGCTATCTTTGCATTCTGTAAGAAAATGACAAATAAAGGCAAAAACTAAAATTTATTAGCTGTTAATATTAGAAATACTTTATTGCTAACCAGTACTGGGGTGATTTCGAGAAGAGTTTTGTTATAAAAAACTCACAGGAGCTTTGCCACGGTATTTTAAATGACAGTTTTCTTACAAAAAAAAATCACCAGAGAGTTATAAAAACCCCAGAGTAAACAAGAATGGTTTTGACTGACAAAGATTAACAAGGAATACGAACAACAAACTTGAAAATAAACTTATCCTCGTGAAGTAGCTCCTTTAATGAATCCAGTCAGAATGGTTTAATTTTGAACAAAAATACATATTGACAAATGTAAGGACGACAATAGCTACGAAGAAACACCCAGTGCAATTCAGTAAATTTAAATTAGTTACTTTTTAGAGTTACAGCAAGGAGCCCAAAAGTTTGACCACTTTGAATTTATTCACATTCCTTCTTTCCAATCAAAAGCCAAAGACAGCTTGCAGTTGCTGTATGATTGCATAATGAGTGCACGATTGAACGTAAGCTTCTTGCTGTAAGAGATCCAAGAAAAACCTATCACAAGCTCTCACACTAACATTAAATTGTAAAGAAACGAGACAACGCCTAGGTGGTATTGGAAACGATATATCTCATCGAAACTCAATCTGGCTGTAAGAAATCCGAAAAATACCTATCACAAGCTCTCACACTAACATTAAATTGTAAAGAATCTCATCGAAACTCAATCTGGTTGTAAGAAATCCGAAAAAAAAACTATCACAAGCTCTCACACTAACATTAAATTGTAAAGAAACGAGACAACGCCTTTGTCGTATTGGAAACGATATATCTCATCGAAACTCAATCTGGCTGGAAAAAGAGACCTTAAGTAAGTACTCTATCCTACCACAAGTGTCGCAGCTTCTTGCACAATGCTTGCTCATAAACTTGACATCTTTCTTACAATGCCCTGCTGCCTTCCATTTTGAACATGACACATAGTCGTCCTGACATGCTGGGAAAATGAAGTTTAAAAAGAAAAGTATCAAAACAGTTTATTGAATTATTAAGTCTTCACCCACAACGAATGGGATAACTATATCATTAAGTCACCAGAGCCTCGCTGAAATAATTGAGACACACAAGCATAAAAGCATTTCAAGATCACCTTTCATCATACAGTGGAACAGCTTACTAATACTGACACCTCGATGCAATGGACCGTTCAAATGTTCCAGAATAACCACAATACATAAAATCTCTACGTCTGTAATCGGGCGCCATAATACGTACACTCAGCTTCTCATTTGGTGTCTGAATTTAAACTTTTAAAATGGTGTTTGACTTTATAGTCTACAAAAATATATAAGGGATCGAGTGGTCTGAAGTGTTAATTTAGGTGGCTGATTTAAATTACATATATCTTGATAAAGTATCTTATCTTATCTTAACTTTAATGTATTTTTTGGTCTTGTCCGTCCAAGAGCGGGGAAGTGAGCGTTGCATTTATATACAATTCAACTATTAAACAGAAGCAGTTTTGTATTGGTTCTTTCCCCAATAAGCAGGTATAAAAAGGGGAAAATGAAAAATAAACGATTCTTTGCAATTTAAGATGGCAGTTAAAAACCTTTGAATTTTATGTATTTTTAACAAGACATGCGTTGAAACTTACAGCAAAGTCCAGGATCGATGTATACGTCATCAATAGCAATGTCAGAGTATCCTGGCTGGCCTATCTGGGCAATAATTCTGATCTATAATAACAAAAGCCAAAACATTAAAAGATGAAAAATAACCATATACAATTAGATGTTTCTCTTGAGCATTTTTCGGTAAGAAAACATGCGTTTTTTAGCCATTTCTCATTGTATGACGCCATTGGCCTTTGGTGACGTCATAGGTCAAATCTGAGATGGCTCCACATCTCAAATTAAATGTTATGGCATGTTCGTCGTGGAAAGTTTCATACTTTTAGGTAAAATTGCACACTTTGGTCAATTTTTTGGACCAAGCGGCTGTACTAATATTGTTATATAGCTGGCATTTTTTTCCCAACAGCGCGCACTCTCATTAGCTACTTCAAGGTCAAATGACGTCTAACAAAAAAACTGTTTCCCTCCAAAGGTCTTTGAGCGGACAACATTGCAAAACCTGTGACGTCAGAGGGAAACAGTGCAATATTACCCGCAAATGTTGAACGACGACCACCATTCTTCGAAGTGTTAGTTTTGCTATATAACAAGTCACTTATTGAACGTTTTATCGGGAAATAAAATTGACTGTTTTCCTCGAAACCAGTCATTAAGAGCTAAATGTTGAACTCACTATACTTTCACATTTGAGGTTAAAAAGGTACGCTGGCTTGTGTCTTCTGCATCAGCATGCTTTTGAAATGGGACAGGGGCAGGGAAATAGCAAAAATTGAAACGATTTTAGTTGCGGTTTTCTCAGATAGGTTTGTCCAGATTGAAAGCTACTGTGTCGAAATTTGAGCACTTCCTGTTTGCTCAGTTTTCGCAGTTTTCTGGTGGTTTGTTTTTAATCATGATATTGTTCACTAGTATAACCTGATATTTCGCTCTCTCTGGAATATCCAGGCTGACTTGGGCTCCAATCCAATGAACACCTTGATCACCCGCCTTGCTAAAAATAGTCGTTGCTGGTCGTCCGGATTGTTGCAGTGTTACTGAAAGTGAACCCATTGTTTTGCCATACATGGTGTAAAAGAACTTCATGCACTGACCGCCTCTTGGGGCGGTCAACTCTGGACTCTTAAGAATCGCGCGACCGCCAGCTTGGGCGGGTGCGGATGATTCCATGTACAGATAGTAACCTGGAGAGACGTAAGTGATAGATATAAAATACATATGGATATTTACTTTGGCGAGCCGAAGGCGAGTCTTGGTAAATACCCATAACGATCGGACGCTAATCTTGTATTGGGTCTATTGGACCAGTGAAATGAATATGTAACTTTTGTTTCTCAGCATCTATACGAAAAATACAGAATGTCTATACTGTATTGGGATTTGGAATTGGAATGAATATTACAAATGTAAAATTCATAAAGCATAAAACCCCTTTGTATCAGAAAGATTTCTTTTTAGCTACTTGTGCAAGTTTATTGTTTAATAAAGATTTCTAATTCCATCACTTCAGTTGCGATTGCAATTAACTACCGCACAATGCCGGTTATACTACCGTGTTCTGTCAGCGAAAAGATAACAATGGGAGAACCAATCAGATTCACGGATTCACGGAGTGTTTACCAATTGCAATTACCACTTTAAATGACGTAACACAGATTATCCCCAAGACGCTATGTATCATTTCCTTTTCTTCCCCTTCACTTCCATGATGTCATTAATAGTAAAATAATCCACCATACCTTTGCCGGTGGTGTGGTCTCGACTAGGTCCAGTTTTCATTGTCTGGGTAAAGTCTTTGTTCCGGCGCCACTGTAATTGTCCTGCGTTGGCCCACATTCCCAACGGCTTACTATCGAAATCAGTGTCTTCATAACCTGTAGAAATGTGTTAACAAACAAAATAAACAAACCAAAAAAGTGTTTATGAAACCCCGTATTGTGCACTTATGCTTGTGTCCAAGATTGAACGCAGGCATTGTTTAGCAGTTTAGGCGAACTTTTTGTGATACTTATAATAAAAAGCGTGAATCTCATTAAGCCTTCAATCCTATTGCGAGGGATCGGATAAGTCTTCAATGTTGTTTTTTTATTCTTCTCTTGCCGTTGTTCTTGTTGAGATTTAGCACGACATTTGTTTTTCCCGCCGACGGCAAACATTTCACTTCTGCTGTCTGCCGTTAGGCATTTGTACGTGGAAATCAGTAAATTTGTGTTTGTTGTGAATGTGTGATTTAAGAATTCGATTAAGAGGTAACAGATTGAAAGGCAAGCTAGGCTTTGCCATTTGCCGTATAATATCATGCTTACGTAATCTCTCTATTACTTAAATGAAACAACAATGAATTCTCACCAAGGGTACATCTCTTCGTTGTGCAGACGCCCTCTTCCTTTGAGTCTCCGACACAATATTTTCCACCATGCTTTGGCTCAGGATTGTCGCACTTTCTGAATCGTGTTCTTTTACCGTCATCACATTGAGCGTTACACTTTGTCCAGTCCGCCCAACGGCCCCAATGACCATCTACCTTGACTGTTGCAATTAAAATATACACATTTTATTTAAATTGTTTCACAGCAGACACGAGACAAAAAGGATCTTCAATTTTAAAACTTTTAAGCAATCCTTTGTCATTATCTTTTGAGAGAAATTTTCACCTGGACACTCGTTCCTGCCACATTGCACCTTGTCTGTCTCAATACCATACGCGTTTACATTGCCACCACACGCTTTGACATTTCCTGAATTATAACAGTATCGCTGACGTTCTTTCTTGCAGTTTTCATCACAAGGCGTGAACTGTGACCATTGAGTCCAGCCTTTATATTTTGCTGCAATGTATAAAAAGCATATATTGAGTAAATCAAAGCATATTCCTTCTAGCTTTTTATTAGGAACACTGTTATATCTTAGGAATAAAGCTCCAAGTCTTGTTATGGGTTACCTATAAGCAATGGTTTTAATGGTTTCCTTTGTTTCATCTGATGACAAGTTATATATAATCATATGCCTATTTTTTTTCTTTTTCTGTTCTCCTTCCAACCGTTTTCAGATCAGGTGACTGTTTCTAGTCCCTTTTTGAGAACCGCCACTCGAAATTCGCGGTGGTGAAGAAATTCAAGCGGTGTTTTAGTTGGTAGACACAGACGGTGCATCATCCCCACCCAATATCCCATTCAAATAACACTAAATGTTCTGAGAAAGTATTTTTTTTTAAAAAAAAATGGAAGGTTATTACTACCTACAAAATACGGCTAACGAAAGCTTCTGTGTTTCATAACAAAAACATCTGAATAACGAATATAAACTCATTAAAATAAAACTGTCGTACAGTAGTCATTACTTACATTACATTACATGACATCACATGACATGACATTACATTTAATCATTGTTGTTATACATTGTAGTCACTATCTGTCTTCTCATTGGCTAAGAGCCTGCAGTTAATTCTGGGAATCAGCGCAACCTACAGATTATTCACTAATCTGCTAGCAGATTATTGAATAATCTGTAGGTTGCACGCGCAATGAATGATTTCCAAGAGACTGTCAAGTTCACGGGTAGCGAGTGGCACCTCGCACACAGCGAAGTAAAAACATTTCTCGTCGATTCGCTATCTTCAACAGTGCGTTTGTCGTTGCTTTTTTAAAACAATGTATAATAAAACAACTATTAGATTCGCTATTTGTGATATCTGGAATAATCAAAGTCTCCGTAAGTGTTATCAGCCGAAGCCGAAGGCTGAGGCGGATAACACTTACCGAGACCTTGATTATTCCGGATATCACAAAAACCTCATCCAATATTTTTTTTGTAAGCCGGCTTTACCACAGCTACAGTTTGGAGTGCGCTACATACGTACTTTTGCAGTCGTACAAGGCGTTCAGCTCAGCAATATCCTGGCTACTCAACGTTTTGTCAGCCTTTCCAAAGTTGTCGCTTGGTCTGTCTATCCTGACAATTGTGTCCAGTCCATTCTTGGTAAAAGCCTTTCTGTCATAGTGCATGATTGACTGGAAATCGTAATCTTTTCCAACCTTGTCAATAGTTTTGTAGCTATACTTGTCAAACTGGTCTGAAAATCCTGTAAACAAGTAATGACATTTTATCCTCTGCAAAGTCGTAAAGGCTGCTTTAATTACTGTGCTTTCGTAAGCCTGCTGATGGTTTTTAGATTATTCATCTTTCCCGCACCTCAATCTGACTGAGAGCGCACCAGGCTCAGGTCATTAATTAAGTTTTTGTTATTTTTCTTGGTTTTAGAGGACTCCAGGTGAAGAAAATTTTTTTTCATGAGACTGAGTAAGCAATTTTGCACGGAGCATACGAATTATGGATTTCCCATTGATAAATTGACATTCTCATTTTAAGTAATAGTATCACACTTAACATACGTCAGTCAACCTTAATGCCACTAGCTCACCATCAAGAATGTTTTCCCAATTTACGTCTACAAATCTGTCTCTATCATTTCGAGCTTGTTCGTGGAAGAATCCTGGAAATGAAAAATGCAAGAACAAATCAGGCAAATTATGGCAAAATAAGACAATTGCAAGGAGTAGACAGGAATTTGAAGTTCATAAAATTCGATGACAAAGTTAGGAAACTATAAAGCGCATGAAATATTTCTAGCACACATAAAGGGTTAGCCATTATGATACGCAAAGGGGCGTGTACCAATTAAATCCTTCACTTTCGCGAAAGTGTCCAAGTTTAAAGAATTTAAGAAATGCCAAAAACAAGGAAATATCAAAGCTCTGCTTAATATGTTCCCATTAAAAGGTAACACATTTGAGTCTTTTCTGCAGGATTTTAGGTATAGAGGGAATCAACGAACAGTTGAAAGTAGATGTTTGCCTTTTGAGACATTCTTACCTAAAGCGTGCAGAAGCTCGTGTAAAATAGTACCCACAAAATTACACCCATCCCCAAGGGAAAGTTTTTGACCACCAGCTTGAGCATACTTCTTTCCCACCTTAGAGGAGCACCTGAAATGATTAAAAATCATTTAAAAAATGAAAAATGTTTAGTGTTAGGTAAATTAAAATTAAAAGCGTGTGTCGTGAACGTCGAATATGACGAAGAGCTTCAAGTGATAGAGATTGGAATACACTTCCTTAACATATGATCCATACATTCAAAACACAAATATTCGGGAAATTTGGGTTTAAAAATATTACTATTATCTGAGGAATTAAAAAAAGTAACAACCACACCAGATCATTAATAAAACATTTTCGACTCAAGTTCTGTCAGTACCGGCAAAACCAGATACAGCTCCTTTGGGAAGTGGTACTCCCATATGTGGATTATATAAGTATTTTCCGCGCCGGTAGGGTATGGGTTTTGAGGTTCTCGGGCCTTAAATAGGATATCAGTTTTGCTCCTTTTGGCATTGTGTTCCCGCAGAGACCCTTTGAAAGGCTACCTAAATTCAGTGCGTAAACGCCTAGCTAAACGTAAAAGAAATGGTCTGTTAAAACTGAAGTATCCGTTCAAGTATTAGTAACGCGATTTTTTAAACGTTTGCGTTATGCCGTGCACTGTTAGCCGTTTTTTGGATCGTCACGCAACGATTCTCCTCTCCTTGAATAGTGTGTCATTTTTTCGGGTTTGGTCTTAAAAAGGGTATCAATGTTAATCTTAAATAGGGTCAGAGTTTTAGGTCATTTACTTTTTTATACTCTTGCTCTTGTTAAAATTATGCCACACGTTAGAGCGCTTATGAACTCTTTACTTACATTTCGTATGAATTCGTGTGTACCTGTATGTACCCGTATGTTTGCGATATGTTACTCGTATGCATCGGTGTGTAGCCGTATGTTCCGCGTGTCACTCGTATGCTACCCGTGTATTACTCGTAGTACTCGTGTGGTGTTTTAGTCACGATTCCTTGTCTGTTATCTTCACCATGTTTTGTCCCGCTGATGAAAGCCTGTCCTATTGCTCCACATTATTGTTAGATTTGAAGGGAAGGAGAATTGAAGCACACTTAATTTTCTATTTTACTTTTAGTAGAAACTCAGCTGTGTTCTATTGGAAATCCGCGATTCTGATTGGTTCTCCCACTGTTGACTATTCGCCGATAGAACACAATCGCGCGCGCGTTGTTTGTAAGGGTAACTTTTCTTGATTTTTGAACTAAAATAGATAAAATTGTAGATTTTGGACTGCAATCCTTTAGAGTTTCTATTAAAGCAATTAGACCACTCGCCCTTGTTTTCTTTTTTAAGCGATAGTGTACTACCATAAGTGAAATATATACAAAATTAAAATATTTAAAAAGGATATAATTCTAGCATAGTTAACACAATACTGCCCCTTTAAGTTGTTTCATTTTCTTCCTGCTTCATGGTGAATAAAGAGATCGCTAACAGCAAACACTTCATCAAATGTAAGAAATTTATCATTAATTTACCCTTTGTCATTGGCAAAGTAAATATAATTCTTTTGTCCGCTGTATGGTACAAATCTTATACAGGTTTTCCGATGGAAAGTTTCAATAGCTTTGAGAAAATTTCGTCTGATGTGATCTAAGAAGAAGAAACAAATTGTTGTTTAGAGTCGATTTATAGGAAATAGTAAACATTTTTTACTTCGTAGACCCGGTAAGGGCTGCACTCCCTATAGTAGATTGAATGGAGAGGGTCCATATATTTTACAGGCTAGCGGTATCAAAAGGAGTATGATCTTCACAATTTAAAGTATAGAATAGGTTAAGGAAAACTGCAAGTAGGTTTTATTAAAGGGGCTTTTCAAAATGTCTCGAACAGAAGCACCTCACAGCTGATTCTTCGAGGTAAGAAGTTTAAGTAGTTCGATGTAGGTTCGGCCGGGAAAGGAGTACTATTTTCTATGGAAAGTATTTGTTCGATTCTCAGGGCGAGAATCGTTAAAGGGACACTGTCGCAAATTTTTAGGATAAGTTTGAAAAGCCAAAAGACATTCTAATCACATGAGATCCACAAATACTGGTTCACGTTCGCTTAAAACTACCCAACCAGTTCTCTTAGACTATAACTAAGTGTGTTTGGCTGCGGATCGCCAGGATGCGAGTGGCTGATTTTTCAAGTTTTTCCTTTGCTTCTTGGAAAAATCGCCCATAACTGATTATGATTTGTTATTCCTTTGAGAAAACCGGTAGATTTCCTTCTCTTGACTTTCTGAGAGTATTCTGTCTAGGTAAAAAAGCATTTGGTTTCATCTTTAGCACATTCTCACTCCAACACGTTAAAATTCCCGTGACAGTGCCCCTTTAAGTTAGTCAAGTTACTAAGTTACAACTGCAACTGAAAGACCATGTGATAATTCATTTGTGATGTTACAAGTGTGCAATTTTTTACTATCAACTGAGAGCATGTGAGTATGATGAAAACAACAGTTGTAACATCCCTAGTGAAGCATCACATGATCTGAGCTGGCTGGCATCAATGTGTTGCTGCTGTGGCGAAGCACGATAGACAGGATATCATAACTTTGGTTTTGAGCTTATGAGAGTCGTCTAATTTGGCAGTGATTTAACTTTGTAAATAACTAGCGCATGGATACTTACTCATGTATGATGGAATTTTGTAGGGGATTACCCTTGATGTCCAGAGTCGTTTACGTTCTCTGAGAGCATTTCTTTTCTTCCTAGACTGACCCCTCTTACAGTTTTTTCCAGGGTGAAGTTCTTCGTAAAGTTCACAATCGAGTATCATATCTCCTTGATCAAAAAAGAAGCCATTGCCTAAAAGAAGCAAAATTTTATGTTACGCTCTTTATTTATTATTCAAATGTAAAAGGTAGAAGAATTAGTACTAGTCATGATTTCAAACTACTGGTTGATGTAATATAACGGCCATAAAGAATCAAGACATCAATCTTTGAACTAATTGTGCATGATAGACTTGTAAATAAATATAAGTTTGGTGTGTAGTGCAATTAAAAAAAATCCTTAAACGACAATTTAGTCGATAACTTTTAACAGGAGCTAGCTAAATTTATGAGATAGATGATCATCAGAAAAGGGTTCCATCTAACATTTACAGGGAACAAGGGCTCCTAGTTAGAGTTTTTTTGCGGATGGCTTTGTAACCATCATACTGCCTGGTAAGAAATTTTAATGCTTGTTCCTTTTTTGCAAGGACGCTTGTATTAAGATTTTACCCATCTTTATATGTTCATCGTCGACTCTTGAAATACAGAGGTTCATCTTTATGTATTCAAAAATATTAGGAGGGCCCCTCTGAATACCAGCCATGTCGCTGAAATAGGGTCTCCCTGGCTAAATAAAGTTTACTTACTTACTAACATAACAACAGCGAAACATTAAAACAAAATGAGTAAATAGCGTCTGAAACGTACCTTCGTTAGTTGTTTCAATTATTTCCTCCACATTTTCATGATATTCTCGTTTATCCTGCAGGTCTTTTGTCCTCTTTTCTTGTTCCTTTCGCCAGTGTGCAAGGTTGACCGCGACTATACGCCCCATCACATTTTCGTAGTCTATCAGCAAAAAAATCTAGGCGTTAACGTTAACAGTAGAGGTATTGTCTACTAACTGTACTTATTCATTACTGCTGGAACTATATCCAATCATGCAAGAAAATGAGCAGTCACGGTAAAACTCGACCGTGCAGGTTTAGATTAGGTGCGACTAATTTTTGACAATTAAATAAGGCAGTAGAACCGTACGTTAAACGCAAAACAATCGGGTTCAAATGAATGCTGGGTTTACAAGGCCAAGTTGTAAATAAACACCCCCCGAGATGTCGATGTTATTGTATCGTTATTGTCTGTTTGTTTCTTTTAATTTGTTTCTTTTGTTTGTTTTTTTAGGTATGGCGTCTAAAAAATCACCGGGTCTGGTGGAGTTTTGAAAAAAGGCTCGCATAATTTTATCAAGAAATGCAATGTCTACCTGTATAACATTGCTTCATGTATCAAAATCGGACTAATCTGATCTAACCTTTCTCTGCTATTTCCCTTATCTCAGGATCATTGACTACAGTTCTGTCCTCTTGAGTTCGCCCTGAAAAGAAACAGCTTAACAGGTCAATTGATCTTTTATGTTTGCAGCCTCCATTCCCTTCAATATCAACATTGTGTTGGATAGTTAACGCATTTCTGGTCACTGCAACGGTGACCACAAAATGCCTTGTTACGTAATTGTTTGTTTTCCTAGAACTTTAAGTTATTGTCATACAGATATAGAGTTTGTTCGTTTCTATCAACCTAGTAATGTCGAGTTACCCAGCTACACGAAGGCGTGAAACGAGTACAGGTATAATAAATCGATTTATACCATGCCATAGAAAATACAGCCAATCACAATACAAGAAAGCCGTTGTAAATTCGATGCGATCTTATTCTTGACGAAATTTAGTAAACGTATTTTCTATGCCATGGTATAATTAAAAATTAGTATCACCCAGCTAGTGGACTAATGCAAATCCTGCATTTTGATAGGCTACGCTACTAGAGGACTATTAGTAATAGTCATCGAGTAGCGAAATTTGTGACGCTTTCTTTCGTTTTATTCCCAAATAAATCTTCCTTCAACTTGCATTTGCTAACTTTATTATTGCTTTAATTTTTTTTTTCTGTCCGACTACTTGGGTGATACTAAAACAATTAGACCCTTCGCCCTCAAGGGCCACGAGTCAACAGCGCATTCGGCTTCGCCTCATGGGCTATTGACCCGTAGCCCTTTCGGGCTACCGGTCTAATTACTCCGGCCCAGGCCCTCAGGGCCAGGGCAGGAGTTGAAAATTCGGCTTGATCTGTAGTCGTCGCCAGAATTCTGCATTGTTGCGCAATAGTGTGACGTAATCCCAGGGCGCTTTGCTGGCGAGCTTTTCCACGGACCTATCACGTGCTCAACGTGACATGCCACGCTCGTGGAAAAACTCATGGAAAAGTACTGGCCGAATGCTGTTTACTGGCGACCTTTTGCCTTGGAGTGAACACTGTGTACTGAGGGAACCTCCCGCCTTGGAGCGAACACTGTACTGAGCGAACACTGTGTACTGAGCATACCTTCCGCCTTGTGGGAGCGAACACTGTGTTGTGAGCGAACCTGTACTGATCGAACACTGTGTACTGAGCGAACACTTTTGTCTTTCACGGATTTCAATAGGAAATGGCTTTATTGAAGGGCTGATGAAAATTTCCATCAAATGTGAGTCTGCATTTTCAAACTTCAGATAAAATACAAAGTTTGTTTTTTATGTGTGTCGTTGATGGTAATTAGAACAATTTGTAACGCTTTAGTCGATACGTTTACAGACTGTAATACATTCAAACGACCACTGAGTGGGATAACGTGAAAGCAATGGCGTCACGCCATTATGTCTCAAGCGTGACAAAATGGATGCAGCTTGACAAACACGCGGTTAATAACAGACTATTGCTAACGACTGTTTTTATGTACTTAATGGGACTTTTCTCTCTCAATTCGCACCAGTTACCCTTAGTTGTCTGCTGCAACTTTCAATTAGCGTAAACACTGTGACTCTGAAAGATTAACAAAAGGATTTTCAGTGATTTGAACGGTTACCTGTCGTTTCGACACACATCAACCCCCCCAACATCGATCTCAACCGCAAATCTACAACCCCTAAAATGGCCGGAGTGTACGCCCAACAGGCGTCTTGTTGTTAATTATTCCACGAGCGCGCGTTGGATATGAGATAGTAGATTGCCAACGAGGCGCGTAGCGCCGATTTGGCTATAACGATCTCATATCCAACAAGCGCGATTGGAATAATTGTTTTGTTAAAAGCGCCCAAAAGACTTGCAATATTTGAGCTCCTCAGCTGTCTTCGTTGACGCGTAGCGGCTACGATATTTGTGGTCAATGGTATATGAGCTCATATACCATTGCCTGTTAACCAATGAAAACGCAGGAATTGCAATATACCATTGCTAGTTTTTAATAAAATAGTTATCCACACCTTTTAAAGGCGCAAGATAAATATTGATTTTATTTAAAATTAAAAGTTAAAAGTCAAACAAATATTGCCAGGCAATTTTCAACCTTACATGCAAAAACTGATTCCTTCTAGATTTATAAAATTATTCGCAAGAAAATTCACATTTAATCACTCCGTAATACATTTTGCAAATTTAGTTCAATTCGCAAGCATCGTAGGTTTTGATTTTAACTTATCTAGAAAGAAAAACGCCGGGCGACCTTTTCTCGGATTTGCTGGTGTTTTGGTAAAAAGCAGGTGGAAAGATAATAGAGACCACTTTTTAACTTGTACCGTAACATTGAGTTTACAGTGAAATTATGAGACAAAAATTTCCAGTGCAGAAGCGACTTTGTAAGCGCCGGCGGAAACACTAACTGTTCAATCAAGCAATCAGGCGTTTGCTACGTTGAAATTCCGCCAACCCGCTAAGTTAGACACCTGTGCTTTTTCTTTACGATCCCTGCTAATGCTAGGTGAAGGATATTAAGACACGCTTAGGAAACTAGACAACAAATAAATAATATATATCACAACCTATTTTCCTTTGAAAGGGTGAATATATTATTTACATTTACGAGCACTTTACAAGCCATAAATCTCACAATGTTGAACTTCCCGTGAAACATATTTATTTTTAAGGATGTTGTGGCTACAATATTTGGCTGTTTTGATTTTTATGACTTGCAGCACCGTGACGGTCACTGGATTGAGAATTTTATCTCAAAACATCAAAGTGTTAAAGGATCAATCGCTTAAAAACACTTCCACATCCTGGATACATAAAAACAGTGCTATAAGTTTAACTGATCGACCGACGAAACGACAGACTCAATCAGCAGATGTGGACAATAGCGATGTGTCAAACTTAGAGACTTTTTATGGCAACCAAATGACAGATGAATTTGATATCAAGAATACGGATGAGGCGCCATCCTACAGACAGGTTATTTTCGATCCAAATGTTGTTAACGCATTAAGACCTCCTCGTCCGTATCCTTTTCAACCCTTACATGTTCACTGGAGCCCTCATATGGAGCCCTTGGAGATTATTCCAGTGCATCATTATAGAAAAGTTCCGGTAGCCATTCGTGTGCCAAAATATGAAAATGTTCCTGAACCATATTACGTTCCTTACAAACCGTCACCGGATTACACGGTCACTCACGTGGATGTGTACCACCCAGGTCTGTAGAAAGCCTTTACGTATAATAAACACCTTTGCTTTCTTTAATAAGCGGTCGAGTAGTTTAGTATTTGCCCTTATAGACTTTCTACCAAGGGGTGCTCATACTAAGAGGTGAAAAAAGTTCCCAGTAAATAAATGCTATGAAATTGCAAACCTTCATTGAACTTATTAATAGTATTAAAAAAATACATTTTTATATTCCCAAGTGGCAAAAGTCATCTTTATAAAGCAAAAATTGTGTTGAGATCCTTACTTAAGAGGGGTAGGGGCGGGTGTATTCTTATTAAAGCCGTCCCATAATTACTTGGGTAGTAAATGATTTTTTCAAGGTACTCCAGTTTTATAATTTAAACTAATAGTTAATAAATACATTATAAACTGCTTTAGTGATGTTTGCATTGGATACTGTTTTTTGTATCAGGTAATCCATGCAGAAATGGCGGTATTGCAGTATCCAGTCGCTTTGGTTATCATTGCCTATGCTCAAGAGATTACCATGGAAGGTTCTGTGATGGTATGAAACGTAGTTCTACAAATTTTGTCTTCTCTCCTTGAAAATATTAAAAAGTGCAACAAGAAAGCAAATTACTTCTCTAATTCGTTACCATGCACTGTAGAAGAACAATAAATTTCATAAGCAACACGACATGGCATTGCATTGCATCACTTTGCAACTTGAAGTGACAGTGAAACAAAGGAAAAAAGTAATGATTGCAAAACTCTCAGGTAACAGCTAATATTTTTTGTTTGCAAGCCTGACTTTGCAGATCATTATGCTAGTGGAATGCTGCTACAAATTAGATCGCGAGCAGACATTTTCTTTTCCTAGCGCGTGACACGAAAACATGAATGCGATTTGAGATCAACCAGCGAGGGTCAGCGAGCGGAGAGGGGCACCCATTCCCTGGTCGTTTTTACCTTCACTTGCATAATTTTAACTTTTCCGGTCGCACGTAGGATTTCAGGAAGGAAATTCGACTGACAATCTAGGTGCAATTATGCCTCTTTGTGTAATCTGTTTGTTGCAAATTGCTATTGTGTTTTCAGCTAAGCTTTATTGCGCATCAAGCCCATGTGAACACGGAGGTGCGTGCGAGGAAATAGAAAACAATTACCAATGTCAATGCAAAACTGGATACATGGGTTACAACTGTGAAGGTAAAATAAATGATTATATTTTACACATAAAACTGCTTATTGCTGTTACGCAAAGCAGCATTATACAATTTGTTGTGGGCTTTTGGTACCAAATTGTTTGGGTTATTCAAAAATGTCACCTTTGAGCCACGCCCATAAATGAAATTGTGGTTCTTACACTCCTCTTCTCCTAATTCCTAATATGGGGTTTTGACCCTATTTTGCTTTTATAAAAAATTGACTTTAAAAAATTCACTTTATGCTGTAACGATCAGAAATAAACGCTTCCAACTTTAAGCAACCCTTGCTCCTAATAAACTTTAACGTTTTTAACACAGTCTTATGAGCCAATTTGCTCCGTTTTAGAAAAGAATGCTTGCAGACCAAACCCGTGCAAGAATGATGGAGAATGTGTGGAGACTGAAAATAATTTCAAGTGCTATTGTAGACCTGGATTTATAGGCAAAAACTGCGAAGGTCAGTGGTGAAGGAAATTGCTTTCGCAAAGTTAGGGTGGAATTTCGATAATTTAAACTATCATTCTATTTTGGGATTTTTGACATTCGAATGGAGTTTCAATCTTAATCATTGTTCTCTAAAGTACATGTACTGAGAGATGAACAAATATGAAACTCTGTGGAACATTAAATTGCCTGGTGTGCTTATTTAAGAGTGTTCTCTTATGCCCGTGACGTAGATGGCATGAGACATCATCTGCGACATATTTGCCAGCGCGTCGTCTTTTTTCCTCAGGTGTGTCTGTATTGTACTGCCGAGATACTTAATGCTAACATAGTAAACTTTGTGCTATATGCACTGCCCGCTTATCGAAGTGCCTCATTTCAACATAATGTCGATGAATCGTGAGCGCTAAATTAGTTGCTAAAAAACTGTCTAATACTTAATGCGAAAAGTTGAGCAGGAGCAATAGACCCCATTTTTTGATACGACTGTATAGAGCGTTTTCATGTGACGTCATCAAAACTCTCAGTTCAAAACTATTGAACCTGCAAAGTTGTTGTTTTAGAATACATTCCGGACATCAGTGTCACAAATTGCGGGGAAAACTTTTGTGCCAGAAGAGTCGTTTTTGTGGATAGAGCGTTTTGAAATTTAAGACAGCCTAACTCAACGTGAACTGAATTGTTCGTCAGAAACCAATATTTCCGCACAATTTAAATGCTTTTCAGATATGCTAATAAGTTAAAAATGGCCGCCATATTCGTGTACCAGTGGAACACCAATATGGCGGACCCATGCTCGGTAATTTTCCGAATTTTGTTTTCCCAATAACTTGGATACAATGAACTCCGCCAAGTTAAAATTTGGGGAATACATTCCTTTACACCATGCACTCCACAATCTCTGAGTTCGTTTACGTTTTTGAAACAAGCAAAACAGTCTTGTTATGCTGGTGGAAACGCTGTATTGAATACGATAAAGCTACTATTATTATTATCGTTATTATTATTGTCTTTATCTTACTATGTTTCATTAACTATAGACTTGGATTACTGTGACCCAAACCCCTGTCAGCATGGCGGCACATGCCAGCAGAGACATGGCTCTCACGAATGCATTTGCAACGAAGAATTCAAAGGAAAAGTGTGTGAAAGTGAGATTAATCGTCAGTGTTTTTACCTTTTCACAAAGTAGATTATTTTAAAAGAAACTGGTTTATTCGATTTCCCATTTACAAATTCTGTGCTCTTCATTGTGTGCAGGAGTATACTAAATTGAGAACAGTCAACAGTGTGTGTTTATTCTTTCAATATCGTGTTATATTCAGAAAGAAGAATATGTTTCTCGAATCCCTGTAAAAATGGTGGAGAGTGTGTTGAGGACGACTCGCGGTATCCCTGTGTCTGTCCACGAGGTTATAGCCCTCCATACTGTAGAGGTAAGGTCCCATAATTGAAAAATGCCATTTCTCGTGTCTATGTATTGTTAGTTTGCAGTTGCTCGCATTGCCAGTAGTGACAAAGGACAGCTGTAGTACTTCATAATTTTTTTTAGAGTGAACATCACATTGAAGAAGCTGAATTTCATTGATTTGAAAGTACTTCGTATCGTTCGTAAGTTGATTCGTTGAGTCAGTTTCGCTGAGTTTGCGTATTGTACTTAATCAGGTGATTGATTTACTCTTCTTTCAGTACATGTATGCGACTCCAATCCTTGTCTAAATGACGGCAAATGTGTTCCAAGAAAAGCAGGATATTACTGGACTTATCAATGCATTTGCTCTTTCCTTTATAAAGGAGATAATTGTGAAAGTAAGTTAATTTATATATCTTATATAGCAAAGGATTCCTGCACATTATTCAAAGGTTTTCCTCTTTCTCCCCTGGCCACACTCCAAACAATCGTGTTCTTTGACAAACAAATTACAGCCTGCCTCATCTAGGAAAGCTTTCTTAGGTCGGTGATGACTAAAAGCAGTTGATTAGCCGCTGAGTATAGATGTTAGCAATGTAAAATTGAAGTAAGAAATGTAGCCTCTGCATGTATCCCCTGTATTCACCATATGAAGAGCTACACCTGATAGGCCCTTCTGCTGGATCAGTTCAGTTGTTTTGACCATATTGCATTATTACGGTTTCACATAAATTGTCGTAAGTGTGGATTATTGTGGTGTGCAGGTACTAGTGGTGAAACATCTCTATAATATGGTGGATGTTATGATTCAGCGAGATGGCATCGAAAAGCGTCGTCTGTTACGTATACTTCCACACACACGGCCTTGTACTTTACTTGTTATTCTCTATTCTGCCTCTTCAGTTCCTAATCCTTGTGTAACAAATCCATGCCTACATGGCGGAACCTGCATCGACACTTATAGCAAGTACACAGGCTTTCCAAAAGACTGGGACATGGGTTATCTGCATTATTATTGTGTGTGTCCACCGGAATATTCAGGACAAAAATGTGAAGGTGGGTTATAAGCGGGTTATAAGTTGACAAGTATTTACCATCGAATCTTCCAGCTGCTGTTCGTGCTCGTATTTATAAAGCGAAATTTGAGAAAATCCGTGAGTAATGATGAAACGCTTGCTTTTCGCATGACAGCTAAAGCCGAAGTCTTTATATTACAACCAAGTATTTCATCAGTGCAAACAAAAATCAACTACATTGACAATAAAAATATTTCGGTTCACAATCGTATATTAATGCATATGACACGTTTCAAAAATTAGATACAAATTTAGTAGAATTTTACAAAACGTGAAAGCGAATGCAAATGCATGAGGAGCCGAATGCAAGTGTATGAGGAGCGAAATAAATACTCCGCTGATGAATACCTTCACTATCATTCGGTCTAATCACGCAAGCTTTAAACTTCTATCCGATAACGTTTCTTGCAATATCTCTATTCATGGTTTCTCTAACCCTCTCGCTGATAAACAGCCATTGGCCTAACTTCGAACCATGGCGCCCATCAAAAACTTTCGGTTTTGTCGAGTACGCTATTGCGCTTTAGTAAAGTCTAAGAAAAAGAGGTATAAAGTATATTCTGTTAACAAGCGTTTGTTCTTCAGTAGTTCTCTCTCACTGCCGAATAGTCCTTTAATATTATTGCCTTTACAATTCCATCAAACAGAAAATTTGTGTCAAAAGTGCGATGTAAATGCAGCTTGTAGATCCGGGCGGTGCGTTTGTAATGAGGGATTCAGAGGAGATGGCTTCAAATGCACTGGTAAGCGAATTATAATCATTTAGTTGTTCCTATTTTGTTTATTAAGATTTCATCAGGAACAGAAATATATTTGGACATGCGGGTGGAAAAGATACAATTACTGATCACCCTGACTGTCTTCGTGTGTTATCGACTTACAGCCATTACCAATCCATGCATTCCAAATCCATGTCGAAACAATGGAACATGCAGTAAAGGACCTGATGAAAGCTTCGACTGCACGTGCCCAGAAGGGTACTTTCCGCCGCTTTGTACAAGTATGTAGACTATTAATGGTTTTAATAAACACTGGGCTGCGATTTTAAACCCATTTACTATAGAAACACAATTTGATAAAGACCGTGATAGAATAATATCCTTCCTGATGTAATAGAAGTATGGAAACACGACGTTTTGGTTCGCGTTTTTCCGCGAAAGGCTCGCCGCGAAAGGAGTTGATATCTTCTACTCGATAAATATTGCTATCGACAAACATAAATCTTTTAAACTAGGAGTAATCGTAGATTGTGTAGTGCGTTCGATATGCTCGCCATTGAAGAACAGCGTGCTATTGTACAGCTGATTGTAACTTGCCTTGCACGAAAAACTGTTATTTTCCCCATGCAGGAGACGTTTCGACCGAACATCTTCGGTCTTCATCAGTTTCAAATGTCATAAAGACAGTAAAGGCCGTAATGGCTTTTTAACGGTTCACTATTTGGTACGTGCTACGATAGCAAACGTCACAAATTAAAGCGATTGTTGCGCAAAATCGAATTACGCAAAAGACTTGCAAATTACTGGTATGTCAAAACGCTCATTTCCCGAGTTGGGGTCTCGCCTAGAGTGCCAAGCCACGAGGAAGATAGAGTCTCTTGTGGTAATATAATCCCTCGCTCTGTCGACAATGGTGGCATGATCCCCGGCGAAATCCACGTAAGGTATCACCGACGCCACTCGAGTGAGATCGTCAAACTGAGGCCAATAACGAAAGCGAGGCAAATGTGCGTCCAAACGAAATCTCGATTTCTCTTAGCCAATCAAGATTAGGGTTGCGTTCTCCTATAGTCGAACGCAATTAGGGATGGCATAATTTTGAAGAAATCATAATTATGTCTAGGCAAGGTTGAACCTGTAAGCGTTCAACTCTAAATATTTTAAATTTTGTGGTAGTACTTCAGTTAAAACTGGAAGCAATTGGTCGTTTATCGCGACAAAAAAATGCAGGCAACAATGAAAAATTATCAACTGATAATTAGATCTCATTTACCTTCAAATTCCATTCGGTCGTCATCGTCCATTTCTTCAAGCCAGTCTGTGAGAAAAATAATACTGTAGTTACAAACAGACATTTTACCAAGGAAACTACAAGGTTTCCTTGGGGAAAGTAGGTTTTTTGCATAAGCCGATTTTACATCGGGAAAATTTATGGAGGCAAATTTATATGGCTGGACCCAGTTGTTCAAAGGGTGGATAACGCTATCCACTGGATAAATCACTATTCGGTGGATAGCGTGGTTTGTTTTATCGACACTTATCCACTGGATAGTGATTTATCCGGTGGATAGAGTTATACACCTTTTGAACAACTGGGCCCTGATATTAAACCTTTTGTCAGGCGCACCGTATGTGTGTATGTGTCGAGTATGTGGTAAAAATGGCTCCTTTCAACCTTGGTGGTAAATATTAAATTTGAACAGACGGGTTGGTTTAACATATAAGATCTTTGATTTATTTTCGCATCTCATAGAAATTGTAAGCCGTTTTAAATGTTTTGTTTTTCGTCACGGCCATACTTATTAGTCAGCCTGAAAACTTGTCCCATTGAATTCCCTTGGCACGTGTAACCTACATTTAACCAGGCAAATGAACCCTTAGCTTGCTTATATTACCGGAACTCACGTACACCCAGGTTGGTGTAACCACGCCTAGTGTTAATAATTAAATTGATAATTGGGCCATGACAAGTAGGGGTTGACACATTATGCTCATAAAATCGAGCATGATGCTTTTTGGCATTGCCCTCAAAACGAACTATTATGCTCCAAATTATGCTCGACTGTTGCTATTTACTCGTAATTATGCCGTAAAAAATTTTTTCCGGACCCCCGTGAAGCGCGAAAATAAAAACCTGGAAGGCCTTAGGCATATTGAGAGTAACCACGCCTAGAAAGCAAAAACAACTTGAGGAATCACAGGGTACAAGCCTAAAGTGCTCGATAGTAACGGAAACCACGTGAAACATAAAAAGTGGCTTGAAAGTTTGTAGCTTTAACTCAATAAATGGACAATAGAAACTGTTATGTCGCAAAATGGTACTATTATGCCGGCAAAATGCACTATTATGCCGGCATTATGCTCGACGCTTCACCTATAGTATTATGCTCGAAATTATGCCAGCATAATGTGTCAACCCCTAATGACAAGCACATCTGGCAAATAGTTTCTTCGTTAATTGCTGTTTTGTTGATGTTTGGTTTCATTTTTATCTCTTTTGTGAAGCGTGACACCGTATGTTGTGACTATTTATTTCGTTACCATTAAGTTCCGCTTGGCGTGACTCTGTATTGCCATCGTTGGATAGAGAACCGATCTCTGAAAGGAGTAAAAGACAAAAGTAGACAGATAATTGTGAACGAACAAGCAAAGTTAATGGGAGGAGGGGGAGTGGGGCCACCCGTATGTCCCCTTCCACCCCTTATTCTCCAGGGTTCCCTTGCCCCCCTCCCTCCCCCCCCCCCCCTCTCTCTCTCTCTCTCTCTCTCTCTCTCTCTCTCTCTCTCTCTCTCTCTCTCTCTCTCTCTCTCTCTCTCTCTCCCCTTCCACTAGGCGCTACCTCAAGGATAGCCCGTCTTGAAAAAAAATCAGAAGAGTTTATTCCCGTATCACATAATATTCAGAGAGGCACGGGTGTTTTGTATTTTCTGTGATTTGTAAAACTGGCTCGATTATTCCATAGCAATGAAATTAAAATCGGCACTATAAACTAATCTGGTCTCCACATAATAAAACGAACATTACACGTTGGCTCAACGATATGAATTTTAGGTTCTCGTGGCAAAAACGAACAGTACACAAAATTCATATCTTCTGGCCACCGTGTAATATCCTCTATACATACACCATTAATAAAAATTCCTTATAGAATGAGAACTCAAAACTAATTTGTTTCGCCTTTGTTAAAGTTATTCTCATGCATACGATCACATCAATAGCGACGCGCACAATTACTAAAAATAGATTTGTCAGCGTGAGATCCCATGACACCCCCCGCATAGAGTCAGACAAACACTGCGATCAAAACAAAGCAAATGTATGAGCGGGTGCCGCGGTTGTGAACCTAGAAGCGAAAAGTTTAGTCAATTCTTCGGTTTATCGTTCTAGAAATAAGAGAAATGGTGGGCACTAAACCATGCTGTTAGGGTGAGTGCAAGACAGACTCAAGATATCCAGAAAAATGGCCGGAATCGCTAAAAGAGTTGGAGAATTCGGGGCAGAGAGTATTCATACCATTCCCGAGGCCGGTCACGTACTCTAGACAAGAAAAAGAGTCGAGAAAGGACATATTCGTGGCTTAGACTTTCGTTTGATAGACTTGAATAATGGTAGATAACAGACAATGTTGCAGCTTTAGTAAGTGCAAAACAGATTCTAGGTATCGAGAAAATAATCTAAAATTAATAAGTTATTCGAGGATCCGGCAACGACGTCCCACTACAAAGTTACTCAGGATGCCGTAAAATTTTAGCGGAGGATAGCGACTTACTACAAGAATACAGAAAAAGGGATTGCGAATAATACTACATGTCTGTTTGCTTCATTCAGGCCCTAGAATGAACAACGATTGCCTGAAATTCCCGAATTTGACGGCACAAGCGCGAGGGGCCATCTGTTGCGGCGAATGATAGAGATAGAGGGCGAAAATATTACGCTACTCAGACGCCTTCATAATGATAAAATCAGTTAAATCGTTGCAATTTGAAGGACTTTGATTTTAATAAAGCTGTTTTCATTCCCATAATTGTAATAGACTGCAGCTATTGATGCCCGGGTTCGATGTTTCTTATACTTGCCGCGGCAACTTGTGAAAATTGACCTCTCGGGTCAAGGCAGCACGAGCGCTTCTTTGTTTAATTTTAGCTTAGTGCAGCTTAGTTCAAAACCTTGCTCAGCTCTGTTGTGTTGCACAAATGGACCTGTTAGGACTGCGTGAATGTTCTGAATTTCTCGTACAATTTTTTCCTATGAGTATAATTTGGCATGGCCTACATGCAATTTAAATGCCGAAATCTGTAGAAATCCGCTCTGTCCGACAAACCTTGAGATTTAAATCAACGTTTTAGGACTTTTAGCTCTTCTCAGCGGAATAATTAGGGTATTCTCTGGAATTCTGAGCCAGACTGGCCATAATATTATGAAAACAATTGCTTAATATGGCTCTGAATTGCTCGTTAACTCCGCTTTCCCATACATTGATCTTACGGAGAGCTATTTGTTTGTCTGAGTCACACCGGGGGATCAAAATTTGTGACGTCATTTGTGCGCAACGCTATATTTATTGTAGCATTTGATTTAAGTGACAGCAGTTGTAATTGACACACCAAATGAAGTTTTCATCACTTATTATAAAAACAGCTGGATTACCGAGCTATGTACGTATCGCCCTGAAAACTTTTAATTAAAATTGATTTCAAATCAAGCCAGCAAGTGATTGTGAAACCCAATAAGCCGTTTTTAAAGCCCGCCCAAAGCAGCGAATAAATTATCATTCAGATGGTAATGATGTTAAAGGTCATGAATAACGTTTGGCAGCGCAGAAATGTAAAAATTTGAAGTGTCCCGGCGTTCTGGGACATAGCCTTGAGAGTTAAGTGCACATATTTTGAATATAGGGCCGATCTAATTCATTTTCAACTCTTCATCTTCTCTGCATGTACATTTTTCCTCTCCTAACTCTCATGCGTACATAATGTATGCAGCGCATGTGTTTTATATCTAGCGAGATAAAACATATATCCACATCTCTGTCAGGAACTCCACGCACGAGCGATCGGCTAAATACGTATTTTTTCGATGGCCCTGACAACTTTAATGAGAAGCTCAAAAGTAACGCCACTGCAAACCGTTCATTTCCTGTATAAATGTGTAAACATGCAGAGGAAGACTGTCTAAATATATCATACTGCAAAGATTTTACAAACATACCTGTATATAATTCGTCGATTTCATCTGCAATATCACCCGGCCTTGCCAGGCATAAACCAACGAGCAGCAAAGTAACTAGAAAGCTCACCTGATGCATTTTAACGGAACGAAGCTCGCAAAGTTTTCCCGACAACCGGTTCTGCTTTCAAATATTTCGTTATTTATGTGCCGAGTTTATAATGAGGCGCCTTCTCAATAGGACACCTTGGTTCGTTAACGACAATTAGTAACCAGTTCCCTCATTGGACAGTCAGGCTGACCGTTTTTTTCGGCTCAACTGTTTATCGTTTTTCAAATTTATCCGCTTGCTGCCTGGCGCCAAAGAAAGCACGCAAGAAAGCAATTGTCTTAGAAACACAAACATGCTGACCCTTCCACAAAGCATAAGTTAATTGAGGTAGTTTTGTTTATTTTTGGTATGTCCTTCACTCTCCGTATAGGAAAAACAAATGTCAAGAAACTCGAGTGTTTTAAGTAAATCAGCGACGCGGAAAATCGGGAAAATTAAGTATACAAAAATACGCTTAGATATGTAACCGCCATCGAAAATTTAATTTAAATATCAGAGGTTAAATACCTAAAAGTACTCAGCGGTAACCACGGAGGAACACAGTTGGACATAGAAGTCAGAGCGCATAAATTTTATATTGCAGCTGAATGCTAGTCGAACGAAATCCATCATTCGGCTAATCGAATATAATCAAATCTAAGCTAAAATGAATTAGCTGAGCGCCGGGTTTTTGCAGTGCTCGATATAATAATGCAAGAAAAACTTGATTGAATTCATACAAAATATCACCCAATAATCGCGTGCAACAAAACGGTCAATCTATTCCGATAGTTACCGCAGGATATTTTTCTCAAGCTTGCTAGCGTCTTTACGGTCGGTTTACGTGCTAACTAAAATGTTTTTTACTTATAAAAGACACTAAGAATTTATGAGATTGAAAGTCTGCTAATCATTCTCAATTATTTTTTAGTTTTTAAGATTGTACCCAATACTCGGTTCTTTCTAACTTATCAATCAATATATCTTTGCATTAAAATTGACTGTACCGAGCTGTGATCAATTTTACCTATCCATAGGTGATGATCCATAAAGGCAATTGACTGAATTAATTAACAAAATCACTTTATTTACCTGGAACAAGTGAGCGTGTGAGAGGCCGGGCTCTTGGGGTAAATTCTGACAATCGACACGGCGTTTAAACAGCGACAATAGCAGAAATAAAATGGTGAAATAGCCACAGCGAAAGAAAGAGTTAAATAACACTACGGCAATTCTCTCCGCTCCTTAAATGTTAGATGGTAAACTGATGTACAGTCAGAAATCTCCTGCATCATCAACAAGAGCACGTGAAGGTCATTGATATTCCTCGTAAATATAGCGATACAAGGTGATTGATTGTTATGGCTGTGGCTGATCAAGAAGTAACGTCAATTAATGCAAAATCTTTTTCTTTACCTAGTCTTTTCTATTTACTTTTCCCACCTCTCATTTAAACACATTTATTTAATTTTAAAGAGTGCTTTTTTTTTCTCTTATTTACGCAGCTGTAGATGTCTGTATCCCCAATCCCTGTAAGAATCATGGCATTTGCGTTAAGGACGGCGGTGATGCCTATCGCTGCATGTGCCCGGCGGATTTTTTACCACCTGACTGTGCAAACAGTAAGCAAACAGTGGGATGTTGGCTGCGGAATTTATGTCTCTTCCACATAAATGATACTTATATATAGTCCCGGCCTGACCAAATCAATTTTATATCAATGGATAATTTAGCCCGCCCAAGAATAGACAGAATAGACGACCAATAGATAGTCAAAAGTAAAGCTCTCTTGAAAAAGATGAAATGTCCATCATGTCACGAGCGTGAGACAAATTATAAGTCACCGACGGAAATCGAACCCATGACCTCCCTAACACCGGGCGGGCGCTCTATCCACTGGGATGCGAGAACTCATGGTGAGCAAGGCCATTTACTAGGTTCACATGTGGCACACGTCCTGCATACTGCTCGAATTAACAATGTCGATAGTGTACTGTATGGGGATAAACAAAGACAGATGGTAATTTAGATCGAGTGCTATCGATCACGTTAATCACAAAATTCTCCTTCATCGATTGGCCATCGATTTACAAAAATCAATTGATTAATTGGCATCGATTGTAATTTGTAATCGACTGATATCATCAATTATCACCTATTATCGATTTCATCGATTGGTCAGGCCGGGTTATACATGATGAATACTCGGAGGGTAAATCAAAACTCATGAGTCACTTAATTGGGCCCGCGATGGGTAACACTGAAATGTGACGTCATACTTTACAGGCCCCAGTCTTTACAAGACTGGGGCCTTAGTTTTAGCTTTTAGTTTTTGTTATGGCATTTTGACATTATCGAACCAAATCTAGAAATCCAAGATGGTGATTTTGGAATTCATAACGTCATTCATGCGCTATATAAAATTATGAAGACTTAATTGGCACTTGACCACCATTGGAAAAAAAGACTCACTGCTTGCCTCTCCCAGTCCAAAGATGGGTCGCCCACTACCTCTCGGAACGAGTTACTTCATTGGTTCTTAAAACAATAGATAACAGGTATAACAATGCACCTAGCCCTGAATAACAATAGAGGTAGTGTTTACAGCGGGCGAATGAAGATAGAGCTTCTAGAGAGGTCGTGTCTTACTGCCTAAGATCACCGCAAAAAAGGTAAATGAGAGGTTTTTATGGAGTTAGCACACATACGGAATAATTTTTTTAACTTCTTATAAGGATTTTAATAGGTCAGGAATCAACCCTAAATCCTCGGCGAGAGTGAACAATGCAGCCTTTGGGGGCGAAACACAACTATGAAGACATATTTTTTACAATTTAAAGCCAAGTTATACTGGTAACATTTTCGTTCAAGTTGTGGCGCAACATTTTTGCATTGGTAGTTGAAATAGGTTGTTGAAAAAAATTGTTGTAAAAATTAGAAATCGGTTCTACTTTGTGCAACTTACAACACTGAAATTTGTTGCGCACGCACGTGCATGGTAATACGGGCAACAACTCGTTCAACTTGCAATGCAAAAATGTTGCGCGACAAGTAAAATGACAATGTTGCACTATTACTTAGCCTTTAATAACGAAAGTTAATCCTTGTATTTTTATCACCCAGAAACAGCGAATCCGTGCGTTCCTAATCCCTGCCAAAACGGTGCCACGTGTCAACCGTCACAGGACAAAAAGAGTTTTACTTGCAACTGCAAAGGCAGTTTTAAACCTCCTCTTTGTAGTAAGTTATACAAGACATGGCTTAATTATTATTCTGATTAGTACTTTGGACTCAGTATGACTACATTGCATACTCCAAAATTAGGTCATAGAATCAAATTGAAATATTTATAACACGTACTTAACATTGGCTGATCTACCCGTTTACTAAATCATAGCCTTTCGGAGCACCCTCACATGAACACGCTTCGTTTTCAAAGGGATCCTCTTTTAAGAGCGTTTTGAGATGTTCCATTATGAACAAAACTTTAAGAGTCAAACACCATATAGTAAAAGTAAGCTTGGCAATCATCGTAATTGAGTTTGTTTTTCTTTTGCGCGTAGCATGTGGCTGTCCTAAAGGTGATCCTCATTGGGTTCCGCCCATTCTTTCACAACAGTGCAAGGAAAACGGAGCCTGTTATTGCCCTAGTTACAATGGAAACACTTACACAATGACAGAAAAAGGTTGCCAAGAAGCAAGTAAGAAACGATTTATATGGCATTTGCTTGTTGAGCTATATTTAACATTGTAATGTAACTGAGCAAGGGAGTGCTTGTAGCTAACTTTTCTTTGGAAGTTATTTTTTTAAATTTATTTAATTTAATTTTATCCATTTTCACTGCACATAAAAAAGGCATACAAAAAATAAAAAGAAAAAAATACATAACTATAAAAACGAAATAGCGAGGAAGGACTAGAAAGGAACATTGGAGCCATACGTGTTACATGGTGTTAGTCCACCCCAAAACACTTACATACATACTTAAATACAAAAACAAAAAGAAAAAAACGTTCTGCCAAATAACATAAATCTCTCACGTCCGCTGGTTTTCGTCATGTAAGCGCAATATTCCTAATGTATATGTTAAATTTATGCGTTTAGCAATTCAACTCAAGCTAGGTGAGATTGAATGTTTTCATTTATAAACGCTTGTAGCAGTCGCTGCCAGTTCATTTATGATCTCACCGAACACTCGCCTAACCCTGCATGTATTTTATAGAGCATTAGACTGGGGTCTTAGCTAACCTGAAAGGTATCTAAAGCTTCCTTATTACTTCCATCGTCCCTTGTAGGAAGTTGGGAAAGAAACTCCGGCCAAAACATATTAATTAATTGAGAAGTTTTATTATCTCTATTCATACTGTAATCAAGAATAAACTACATGACGGAGAGGTAGATTAGAAGCATGACTCCATCTTGGTCGTCGTATCTTTAATCTTCCCAGGACAGAATCCTTGTGATAGCAATCCATGTCAAAATGGTGGCAAG
This sequence comes from Meandrina meandrites, assembly GCA_963693305.1. Taxonomy (NCBI): domain Eukaryota; kingdom Metazoa; phylum Cnidaria; class Anthozoa; order Scleractinia; family Meandrinidae; genus Meandrina; species Meandrina meandrites. Next base: position 18,427,166 of record OY855907.1, on the reverse strand, counting down.
TGCTTCGCCAATGCCGATAAGCAGTCTTTCTCCTGTCAGTGTCCCGAGCAATGTACAGGAGATCGCTGTCAAAACTGTAATCGTAAGTGATTTTTATGCTGAACACTGTTTATACTTAACGCTGTTTAAGTTAGCGTTGTGCTCAGGTTGATTTGTACAGTGCCTTTAATTCTTCGCAGTTTCGTAGTAGCCGTACTACAAATCGTCTTCTACTCATTTGGGATATAAGATTTTATACCATTTACAAAACAGACACTAAATGAGACTTGTGTCTAAATGGAATGCATTCTTTACGAACGAATTTTTTTTAGTAAATGGTAAACACCCATAAATTTCAAGGCTTATTTCTATAAATATTTAAGTTGATAGAGTATTTACATATATTACTGTGAACTAGAGATAAAATCACAAACATATGGTAAATTAGTAGAAAGTGTGTTATTTAGTAATTGTGGAAAGTTTTGTATGTGCTTGTTTTATAGATATATATATAATGCGTTTTTCTTTTTAAGAGTTTACCTTTTTAAGCTTAACGTTCCTTTAAATTAATGCATTTCTCTATATGTATGTAAACTTAACTTTTTTATTGTCATAACCATTCAGCTGACAAGATTTGCACACCTGAATATTGTAAAAATGGCGGCACCTGTATAGTTGTGGGGACAAAGCCCTTCTGCAAGTGTCCGCCAAACTATCTACCTCCTGACTGCAGCAAGCAAACAACAACAACAACAGGTACAAGGTTTATTGTAGGCTTTTGGTCAACTTTGTTGTTTTTGTTTTAAAAGGTTTTGCATATTGCGTGACTCCCAAACGTTTAAATTATCCATGATTTACAACTGGCGTAAGGTATCTTTAAATACAGAGTGCGTCCTAATCAACTGTCACAAGGCCAATCCTTTTAGCTTTCTTATTATTAAGTACGTCATTTTTTTATGACAATAGAACCCTTTTTAGCTATAAATAAAAATCTCCACTCCAGAAAATTTAGGCTGCTAGGTAACTTGTTGCAGGGACATTAAGCCCTGCGCCAGGCGCGTCATATGGCTTCATATCTGCCATCCTTTAGAAAGACTGAGTACCAGCTTTCAGCACCAGGATTCTATGGGTAGCGCAAGCAATAATTGGTAAATATGTTGCCTCTTAATGGTTGTCAAGGAAACAGTTTTCATTTAATCTCACGTTGCCTACACAAATGATTCCAGACAATGTCAGTAGTGAGTATGGCAAGGGTCTGGTGTGGGATAAGTCTTTTAATGATGGCAAGACACATGGCTGGTATTTCTACGCTATAATTCTCTATATTCAAGCACACAAACTGTTTTTGGTACTTTGAATTCGGCTGCACTTTTAATCATAACTTGTTTGCATGTGTGATGCAATCAAGAAGAACCGAACTGTTCTTCTGATTTAAAAGGTCGATGATCTGCATATCAAAAATTAGCACGTCGCTTTCTTCAAACGAAGCGTAAATGATATAAAGAATCGAAACTGGACGAACTGGACAATATGGCTTAATTACTTGGTCTGCGATAACTTAAATGAGTGTTTAAGATTTGTTTCATATACACGGCCCCAACACAAACCCCAAACACAAACCGTGTATAAAGGTTGCTTTACCTTTTTTTTACCTTTTAGTTTCTGACTCGTCCATTGATCGATATGGTTGGCAAGTTGAAAGCTTTACACCTGAAATTCATATCTATACTTCTGAGCCATTTAAATATCAAATGTTGTAAGTGTGTTTTAACAAGCCAAACGTTAATAAGTGGAATTGGAAAATTGGAAAATGGAATATGAAGACAGTTGCATGTACATACATAATATTCGTTTCTTTTAAATTACGGTATCCTTGATGGCCTGCTCTTTTGTCCAATTAATCAGGCAATGGTAAACGTAATGTTTGTCATCCCAACCCTTGTCAGAACGGAGGTACGTGCAGAAAAATAGGATCTGACACTCGAGAATGCAGCTGCTCCGAGCAGTTTGGTGGAAAATACTGTGAGCGTAAGTATATAGGAAACCTTAAAATAAATATTTATGATTTAATGCAAGCAATTATTCATGAAAGAAAAAATATTTATACACATATAAAATTCGAATCAACTGATTCGTGCAATATTATAGGAAGATTGTCACCAATTTTTAGGATAACTTTGAAAATCCAAAAGACATTCTAATTACAGAAGACCCAAAAATACTGTTTGGGTTTCTGTAATTAAGTGTTTTTGGCTGCGAATCGTCATAATGCGAATGGCTGCAACTTGAAAACATCGGGCCGATTTTTTCAAGTTTTTCCTTTGTTTTGTGGACAAATCGCCCATAACTAACTATAGTTAGTTCTTCCTTTAAGAAAATCAATGGGTTTCCCTCTCTTGACTTTCTGGGAGTATTCCGGCTGTGTACGTGAAAAAGCATTGCATTTCATCTTTAGCACATTTCAAATTTACACCTAAACGCAAAAATCCCCGTGACAGTCGCACCCTTATATTACAAAAAAAAATTCTCTGTAAACTTAACTTCGCGATTTTTGAAAGGGGATACTGACGTAGTGGCACAAACACGATAGTTCTAAGCCATTTCTTACCTGTTATTGTCGCTTTGCAATTTGCTTCATCCAGACTCTCTTACTAAGTTTACGTGACTTTTTATGATTTTTTCGATACCAAGTACAAATGTACGAATGACTGTGCGTGCAAGAAATGCCAGTTGGAGGAAAAATACACAACCAAAAAACTGTCACTTGTTTTATTTCTGTTAGCTTTTATTGAGTCACAACCTTATTAAGGTACTAATTATATAGCTTGTCAGTTAATTTAATATTGTCAGCACAACTATTATCCTTTAATTTCTGAGAACTGTCCATAGAATTAATATGGATAGTTTCAATTAGGACTTTTATTAAAAATACACAAGCTGTCCAATTTAAGAAAAATATGACAATTTGTCTCAACCAATCAAATCCAAGATAAAACATCGTGTGACAAAGATTAGCCAATCAGTTAAAAGCATAGCGTCAGCTCTGCAAATTTGTCGCAGTTAGTTGACAATGGCGGATTTTATCAGGCAGATTTGCCAATTTTTTCCATTTCTGTTGATCTATTCTGTTGATCTAACCTAAGAAGTGAAAACAAAAACAAAGAAAGAAGATATTCTTCGCCATAAGCTGTAGATGCAATTCTTTGACGTTGTTTGCTGAATTTCGAAAAAAAGATGTTGACAAATAGTAACCAGATAGTGGAAAGGAGAATGCAGATTCAAGGAGTTAGTAGCAAGCTTTGCAAAACTCAGGTGAATAAACTTTCACTGTTTTGTAAAGTTTTAGTTGTGAGTTACATATGCCAAGTTATGCTTAACTGCGGCGGGCTTTTCCCGTTCTGGACATAAGTTAATTGTTTACGAGACAATCAGGTCGAAACAGCTGTCCAGAGTTTGCATTTTTGACTTTCAGTTTGGACTCTATCATGGCGTTGTCCCGTTAAGGCTTTTCATTTCTAAGTAGTGTCAGCCTTGCAGTTTATTGTCTCAGTATTTTAGTCTGCCTTTCTTGAAGGATAACAGTTATGCCTACAGTGCTGGATAGACAGAAAAGCTAAGGACGGCATACTTGTCCAGTCTGGAAAAAATTAGATTCAAAAAATTCCTCTGACAGCCAATTTGGACTCGACCTACGGCCTCGTTAAATTTCGGCTGTCCTCTAAATATTTTTCATCCAATTATTTCTAAAGCCGACAGCATTTAGTCCTGTTACTTATACAACTGAATGGACACTGACTATTGTAAACAACGCAATCCAGTTTTTTCGCACTCAATTTCTTGAACCTAACTCGAACCAAAAGTCGTTTCCCCTTGATTTGCTTTATTAAGTAAAGTGTCAACTATTATTAACTGAAATTTCACCCCGAGTCTTTTGGAGCAATTTTCGTTTTGCTTAGACTACGAGCAATCCTTCTTTTTTCTTAGTCGGTCGGCCATCTTTCCATCGCGCTTTTTTCACTTAATGCCCGACGCACGAAGAAACAAAATGACTGCTAATGTTTATCATAGAGCGTCCAGTTCCACTGTATTCCAAATAAACAGGTACTTAATAATATGTCTGAAGTATCAGCGATTAATAAATGCAGTGTCAGCGATTAATAAATGCAGTGTCAGCGATTAATAAATGTTTTCGTCATCCTTAAGCCTGGGAGAGGACTTCCATGTGAAACACACGGGGACGGATCAAATTTGAATTTAACCCCAAATGAGGCTATAACCTGGGCGTGGCTGGAGCTTTTTTTGACCCCTTGGTCTGCACCGCCAACACAGTATAAAGGCATTTATTATGTTGCATGTCTTACCCTAAACGAGAACTCGACAGCTAAAAATATTGGCGTTCTCTCCTGAACCCCCTATTAATGAGACCAAACTACGTAATTTAAACCCCTAAGCGAGACGACGAGCATCCCCGTCCCTGTTATTCGAGAGTCCTCCTGGGCCAATAAGCTTTCGACTTAAAAGGATTTTCGCATGATATTTCACTTTTTCCTGAATTAAGGCATAAATTGAGAAGCTTGCCTTGGTTTTTATTATTCTATTTACTTATTGAGACATTCTTTGTTCTTTGCTTTGTCCTCTTCTCTTTCCAGGAGACAAATGCATGGATTGTGATGTTCACGCGATATGCTACAATGGTCACTGTAAATGTAGAACGGGTTACAGGGGGAGTGGATTCAAAGGAGATTGTAAACCAGGTATGCGTATCTAAAAGCGCGCGTAGTGCATGTGGGATGTGCGTGCATGCGTGCTTTTTACTTGCTTGACTGGCTGACTGGCTGGCCAGCTGGCTGGCTGACCGACTGACTGACTGACTGACTGACTGACTGACTGACTCAACAATATAATTTAATAGTTAAAATAACGAGTATTAACAATATAGTGGAAAAAATATGTTTGAAAGAAAAAATATCATGTACTTTGAAGTGAAAAACAAAAGTATCATGTTATAGCATTTTGCAGAAATAATGATATAATGTTTTGCAGAACAAATCATGTTGCAAACAAAAAAAGTTGTGTTGTAGTACTAAAGATAAGCGTGAGTATCACGTCTGCCTTTTTAACGTCTTATTGAAAGTGAAATAAGATAAACAAACAAAATACATAAAACGACATACTTTTAATTAATCAGCCACTTCGCTGTCGCATTCTGCACTGTCCTTTGAGTCTCTGAGTTTAACTATACATCAGTTATCTGCAGTTCATATGGTTGTTCTTTTCCTTTTTTGACAGTGTCAGTGTGTAACACTTGTCCGCTGAATGCTGTATGTGTGGATGGTGAATGCTCTTGTATCTCTGGATTCTACTTTATCGATAATACTTGTAAGATAATAGGTGAGTCTTAACATCTGGTATGTGTTTTTTGATAGAGGTGCTTTTGTTTGTTTTATTTCCCTGTTTCTTTTTTTTTTCATTTTAGATGGAAACTAAAGCAACTGCACGGACAACAGTGCCGTCATCACAAGAGGACGTGAAGTCCGTATAAGAAGCAATTGTCCTATTTAAAGTAGTGGCCTACAAACTAAGGAACTATATATGTTCTCTGTCCCGATTATATCTTTCCAACTAACATCCTCTCAACAAAACAACAGAAATTAAAATAACGCAACACGGCATTGACAAAGATCCAATTGTTCTGTTTTAGATCTCTCTCGCTTTCTCTAAGACTTGTTCATCTCGAGCAGTTTCAGTAGATGTGTTGCGTTCGTTATCCCAATAAAAGATCAAATGAACTCAGACGACTTAACAAATAAAGCTGTAGTACATTTATTAGCTGTTCTGTTTTAGCAATAAACTATTTTCTGCTACTTGAAGAAAAAAATACTATCCGTTATAGCTTTTCCAGCTATGACAGCTACTACCAGGGTTTTAGTTTATGTGAAATTACTGGCTAAAGACAGTGCTACAAAGACAGTAAATGCATGTTTATTTTTCATTGTCATGATGTTACATGCCATGCGCATCTGCTTGAATGACGCCCATACCATAATATAAAAACTCAATTAATTTAAATATATATTGTACATAAGGATGCAGCGAACGGTAAGAAATAAATATGGGTACAGCTTGTTATATTTTAACTTCATCTGTTCTTGTAACAGTGGCATAATTTTGAAATGTCTGGGTTTTTTTTTCTTGAGCACAGACGCTGAAACAGAAATAAACAAATTAACCGCGATGTAAGCAAATTGCACAGTTATTAATACTCTTAAAAAATGAAGAATCTAATGCCTTGCGATGCACTGTAAGGCACAGCAACACTTCAAGACATTAAGGAAACTTCGAAAACACGATCTGGACGCGATTGTTGCCTAAATTTCTCAAATGTGGCTCAAGAAACTGGAGCGTATTATAACAAAAAATACAAGGCTTTGGCTTCTTTATAATCTTATTGGTTTCATATTATTAAGTACCTGTTTCCATGTTACATGATAAACACTTCATAACGGTTTAAAATCTACCGCGCGTAAATCGTACCTAACAATGAACACCTGGCAAACAGAAGCAGAAGCCTTGAATACAGCGCTGATTGATGGGACAAAGCACATCTTCGCATCCTTTACCTTTGTCCTCTGCAGTTAAACAAAATAAAAAATGACCGTGAAACCTCTTTCTTTTTTTTTTTTTTTAACACCCTTTATTTATGATACAAAAAAGAATTACAAAAACAGGTGTTTTTTTTTAAATTACTCCTTACATATAACAAACACACCTCTAAAACTAAAGCATGAGCTAAACTACACAAAAATAACGAAAAAGATATACAGCCACTTAAAGAAGATAACAAATAAATACAAGCATACTTACATAGGTAAAAAAAAAAAAACCGATAAAACGCGGAAACCGAGAAATGGTCTCGTTTTTCTTTTCTTTTTTTTTTTTTCCTTTTCCCTTGTTCTCTTTTTTGGTTCCCATCCCAATTAGCCTGTTTGTAAGGGAAGGATTCGTTTCCATTTTGAGAAGTGTTTTTGTAGTTGGTTACGATCTCTTGCTATAAGGTGTTCCATCTCATAAACAGTTTTAATCTTGGCAAGAAAGACTTTAAAGGATGGTTGGTTTCTATTTAACTTGCATCTATAAATAAATTGTTTCGCTAGCAAGACTAAATGATTCAATAAGTGAAAGTCTTTAGAAATATCAAAAAATCCGAAAAAAATGTGAACGACCGTAAAATGAACTTCTTCAAAGTTATGAACGTTTAGCCAAGAAAAGAACGTATTCCAAAAAGTTCTCGTTACCTTACACAGGCAAAATAAATGCTCGAGGGATTCAACTTCTTCTTTGCAAAAGGCACAGAGCGCAGAATCTATCATTTTAAATCTAAAGAGTTTGTCATTTGGAAATACAATATTGTTCAGTATTTTATATTGGAATTCTCTTGATTTTGTGTCCAGAGCAACATTAAAAGCTAGAGTATATATTTGTTTCCAGTCCGTTGACAACTCAGGGTATTTACTGATCAACTTCTCCTGGGCTGAGGGAGGGGTTTGTTTTTTAATTTTGAAACTTTTATATATCATTTTGGATGTTATTTTCAATAAATTAACGTTAGTGCCGTCTATATTAAGTTCAATAAAGTCGTTCAGGGGAGTAGGGCGTTGCCCATGATTTTGCTTTAAGATTGCTCTCCAGTCACTAGGAATAGCATTAAAAATACCCATCAATTTAAAGTAGTCCACTGGTGAAAGCCTTGTTCCCTGAAATCTGCTATTGTCCAGGAATGTACCTCTGTTGGATAATAAGTTGCCTATTTTAACAAACCCTTGATTTACCAGATGTTGTGAAAAAACAGAGGCTTTTTCTACAAGGATGTTCTTATTGTTCCAGATAATCTGGTTAGCTACTTCGTCATAGGATTTCACTCTACTTGGGTTTAAATCCATCCAAGCTTCAAGGCATTCTTTATAGAATTCGGGGAGATATATTGGGAGGTTCCGAGTGTCAAATTACAATGCAAAAGAAACTTTCCACCTACTTGCCTTAGATAAACATCGAGGATGGACTTCCAAGTGCTATTATAGTCTTCCATGTACTTTTTTAAACTTATTATACGCTGAGCAGAGATCATAGATTGAATGTCTAACATTTTTAGACCCCCGTCATCTATGTCATTTATAAGGGCTGACCTTTTCACTTTATCTTTACCTTTCCAAATAAATCCATACAAAAGCTTGTTGATTTCTGAAATAAGGTCTTGACTTACAGGAATTAAGGTCGCCTTATACATAAATTTTGGTATGGCGAATGTTTTAACAATTTGGATTCTACCCAGTAACGTAAGGCCCCTCCATTTCCACATGTTCAGTGTTTTTTGGATGGACTTCAGGATCATATCGAAATTTGCTTTCTTCCTGGCTGATTTGTTATAATTGAAATACACCCCCAAGATCTTAATCGATTTCTGTATTTTATGAGAGACATCCTTTTGAGACAGTTGCTGTAAGCCGATCGCAAAGACTTCAGTTTTTTCATTGTTTACATGGAGACCAGAATGCTCTGAAAAAAGTTTAAGAGCGACAAAAAGCTGTGAATAAGATTGCTTGTCCTTTAAGAAACAAGTCATATCATCTGCAAACACAGTTAACTTTATCTCTTCACCATTGATACTTAAACCTTGAATGTTATTATTTTGACGAATATAACAAGAAAGAATTTCAAGGGCTAAAATGAAAAGTAGAGGTGAGAGAGGGTCACCCTGCCTTACCCCACGACTCACTTGGAAAAGGTCAGTTGTAAAACCATTGTTTAAAACACAGCTTGATATATTTGTGTAGAAGGTTTTAATCCACTGGATCACATACGGTCCGAAATTGTATTTCTGTAATACTTTAAACAGATAGGTATGGTTTAAAGAGTCAAAGGCTTTCTCGAAATCAATTGTTACTAAAATGCCAGATTTATTAGTGATTTTTGCATATTCCAGGACATCATCAATTGTTCTAACAGCGTCAAAAATAGATCTACCCCGTATAAACGCATTTTGATTGTGGTGTATAAGGTCCGGTAAAACGGGCTCCACTCTTTTGGCTATAACTTTAGATGCAATTTTCACGTCCACGTTTATCAACGATATTGGGCGCCAATTTTTAATGAGTCTCCTGTCTTTATCTTTCTTTTCTAGCAAGGTAATTAAAGCCTGTTTTTGGGAGTTAGATAGCTCCCCATAATAGTGAGCGAAGTTTAGGCAATTAACTAGTGGTTTTGCTAAGATGGGCCAAAATTCGAGATAAAACTCCACCGTCAAACCATCGTTCCCTGGGGATTTATTTTTTTGGAAAGTTTTAAGAATCATAAAACATTCACTTATAGTTAATTCTTTTTCTAATGCATCTCTTTGCTCGTTAGTTAGCTTTTTAGTGTTAATATTTTGAAGGAAGAGGTCCATTGAATGATCATCAGTTTTGCAAGCACCTCCATTATAAAGATCTTCATTCATTATTTTCCTAGGGTCTGACGTACAATTATCGTCATCTGTGTATAATTTCCTTACACATTTTTTCTTTCTGGAGTTTTCTAAATTTAAAAAATACTTGTTACTTTTCTCACCGTATTCATACCAATTTGCCCTAGACCGTATAATTGTTCCTTTTGTTATGTATTCATAATGACGATCATACTCTGTCTGCAAAATTTCTAATTCATTGAGATTCTCATCGGATGGATTTGAGTGTGTGAAACCTCTTTCTAGTATCAGAATTACACGTTTAGTCAATTTAAGTTCTTATAAAGATAAAATCTGTAAATAAAAGCCAATCTTGTAATCATGCAAATAGAAGCAAACGAGGAGTTAGGTAGTCTATGTTCTTTGCTTCTTAGTTTGTGAATATTTTTCACATTTTGCTTTCAAAATTTCGATGTACTTGGGGGAGAAATAAACGGGTTACAGTAGTGCACTTTCATGCTTCTTTACTATGAGTTTTATCTTCAAATGGTCCCAAATTGGAAAGACAAATGACAGTGTCTACAAGGAATACAACTCTATAGCGCTATATAAATAAGTAAATAAATTATTATAACCTGAATTGACCATATTTGAGTTATTATAACCAGTAATAATCATATCATATTTGAATTATTATATATATATTACTATATATATTATATTGATCATATTTGAATTATTATAAATGGAGTATTTTAACCTGAATTGATCATATTTTACCTTTAACGCATGCGTATCCAGTTCCAATGTAACCCTTCCTGCAACGACATCTACCATTGATGCAATCGGCGTTAACGTCACAGTTTGCGCACTTATCAACTAAGGGATGGCAGAAAAAATTTCATTAAAATGGTAGTCTTTAAAAATGTTTTTATTTCCCGTGACCTGTCCATTTCGGTCTGTTCCTGAAGAAATTTCAGTTAAAAGCGTGTTCAAGCAGACTTCAGAGGTCAAACCATCGATCGTAGGAGATACAACATTCCCATAATCCGTAATGAAAAGTATTACAGGACTGTTATGAGAGAGATTCGAGATCAAAGAAGAGCTATTTATGCGTTTACATACTATCACAGTGTGGTCCAGTGTACTGCAAGGTACAGATACAGTCATAAGATCCAAGTGCTCTGTCAAGACACGTTCCTCCATTTAAACAGGGTCTTGAATAACAGGATCCTGGACCAGCAGTTGGGACAATTTCTGAATATTAAAAGTTGGGAGATTGAAAGTAATTACATACTGTTTATGCTGCCAATACTTTATTTCTTAAAGTTATAGCGTTCACTTTACAAAGTCAAGAGTAGGATACATTTATACGTTAGGCTGTTATGTTTTGACAAATTTGAAGTAGAAACTCCTTACTTGTTAGATTATTTTCGATGACTAGAAATGCACGGTACGGAAAAAATGGCGACTGGTACATTTTAGCATAATTCTAAGCTCACGAAACCTCTAAAGATGCTAATAAAGAAACGCACACGCAGAAAATCTATAAAAACTTTATACCCATGCCGAGCATGAACAATGTCCGTACAGGGACGAATTTTGCAGCTTAAAGTATTGATTTCTTTGTGCCTATGGGCTGTGTTAGGTTCGCGACGTATTGTAGTAAAGTTAATGTACAACCGCCATCTTTTTTCCTTAGTGAGACTGCTTAAGACGCCCCTTAGATTGAACTGTAGAAATTTTTTACAATGTTAGTGTTTACATTGGCCCAAATAATTGTTAGGAAGCAGATAAATCCGGACTGAACAGATAGTACATGACTATCTGAACTCATTTGCCTTACCGCCGTGTGTTGCTATACTCACCTCCGCAGGTGGCCCCAGTGAAGCCTACAGGGCATTTACACGTGAACACGTGGGTCGCGTTGTCTATGCACACTCCATTGTTTAAGCATGGCTTGTTGCATATACATTCGGTACCTAAAGACATAAAGTTGGCGGTTCTTTTAAAAATAAATGATATTTGTTTGCCCTTGGTAATTGATACAGCACAAGTGCTAATGGGCCGAGCATTTAAACATTATAGAAACAAATATTACAAAATTAAACATAACAAGGTTAAAAATTCCATCTGGCAGGAGGCGAACCAAAACAAGCGTGCCAAGAGTGTTTACTCGACCCTACAGTGAAGCAATTCCAGACAGTGGTCAGAAGGGGCCCTAACAAGGCCAGGCTGCCTTCTAAGAGATTTAAAACTCACATAATATAACCTAAGCACACAATTCTGTTTCAAAGGCATAGGCCGTAAACAGCGCTGTGTGTAGTGTTCCTGAGAATGTGGCCACAGGGTCAAGAAAACCGGTAGTTGCATGAACTCCAACGAAAGAAATTCGCACATACACCTCTTAAATAAACACTAAACATTCTACCTCGTGTTATGCCGTTAAATACTCAAATTGAAATATGCTTTTGTATTTAGCGCCTGATAGCAGCACTTATGTCCAGAAATGCACGGTAATGAGATTCATGTTCCTCATAATAGGCATCACAAAGTGTCCTCATTAATGATATCCCACCAAAACACACAGAATTATATCAAATATGGAGTATATGAAAATGACTAAAAGCCCAGTAGGACATGAAGTACTCTGTAAACAATACTTGCGTGCATTTCTGGACATAAGTGAACGATGACTTCGTAAACCATGCCTAACCGGAGTCTAAATCGCATTATTTGAACGCCGATGAGTCGGAGTTCAGGAAGACCACGTTTAGACAACGTCTAAAAAGTGTATCTATTGTTTTGACATCATGCACGTGTGCTACTCCCAAAAGGAACAATTTAGTCTTGCTGTTATTTTCTTTTAATTAAAAAACTGCTTACATAATGTACTTTAGAGCTGTGAGGAAATATTTTCAAGAATGAAAAATGAAAAATGAATTCAAATATCATTTTAGACCAACTCATAGGTTCAGGAAGTGCATAAAGATACAAATCAAGACACGAGTTGACTGCAACGGGTAAGAATCAGTGAAAATAAAGGTTAAACGACGTCTAAACCTGCTCAGGAGCAGGTCTAACTTGCTGTTGTTTGTTAGTCCTTGGGTGAACTACATTAAGACGCGGAATCGCAGATTAAATCCCGATTTAGACCACGACTTTCTTACTTCGTTTAAATAATCGTTTAAATAATCGGCCCTTTGTGTTTAACATATAAGAAGATTTGAAACACTACCGGAGAGCATTTTTGTCTCGCTGGATTAAGCTTATTTTTTCGACTTTTGCTCTAATGTAAAACTTCTTTCTAAGTACTCCGGGCTGCCTCAATTTGTTCATGATGAACCGCAGCTAAAGATAATAACCACATCTTCACTAAAGAAAGACAGATTTGAGAACAATTCCTAGCGATACTTACTGCTGTCGCTCGCAGTTAAGCCGGCCGAGAAGTGCAAAATGCTGGGTTCTCGCGAAGTGAAATATGAGATTCCGGTTAGATAATTGTTTTTTTTATGGACTTTTGTCTTTATTGTGAATATTTCCAAAAGCTAACCCCATACGCCCCTACAAACTGACAAAATAAGAGCAAACCCCGTTTTTGGGGGTGGCCACCATTTGTTTGATGTTTACTGACACAGTCTCCCATTCGTTAAAGGTGTCCAACTAAGACAGGTTTCAATGGAAAACCTATTTTTAAACATTAAAGAGGCTTATAATGGCGTGTATGTCTTATAGTAATTATTTCTGCCTTAGCGTATAGTTGACTTACATTCACAGTTCTGTCCATAATACTTGTCCGGGCAAAGGCATTGATATGAGTGTAATTCCGGCCGAGGGCCTTCGATAAACTTACAAAGTCCGTTGTTTTGGCATGGATTGGAAAAACATGGATTAACACCTAAAGTAGGGTATAATGAAAAGAAACTCACGATGAATACTGAATTAGCAATGTATTATCTTATCTCATCTCATCTTATCTTATCATTTAATTTACGCCACACTTTGAGCACTCATCTCAAGTCTGGTCTCCTCATCAAGTGAATATAACCGCCATAAATGAGATATGTAATAAAATTACTTACCAGAGTAGACACATCCTGATCCTTTAACATAAACAGTTACTTTTCCATTGTAATCTGGGCAGTAACACTCGCCCACTGCATCACATTTCTGAGCCAAAGTTACTTTATTGGTAAGAGGTCGAGCTTTAGGGCAGTCACACACTAACAAAACAGGTATCAGGATATATTCACTTAATCTAGGCTTAATGCATAATAACGTTATATGCTCAAAATTCGCCACCAAGCCTCGTTTACGCGAATAATTTTCAAATCATATCAGCCCCCTGCCACCTTTATGCAGTTTTCTTTGCTGCTCCGGCTGGGAATTTTGTTCATGATAAAATTTGCAAGTTTGCACTTCAAAAGCGAGGCATGGTGGTGAAACTAGCCAGTCTGACGTAAACATGAATAAGGGCCAATTATCCTGTTGGCTTGTTAGCCTGTGGGTACTTTTCATAGTTGATAAATAAGAATTTTCATTTAGCCATTACAGTTTAAAATGCAGGTTATTTTCTTCTGGGCGATATTTAATCGAAAGGCCATCAACCTGTTTTTTTTGTTGAAACCAATAAGTCGTTCAACACTTGAGACAAGGCTGATTTGTTATGTTTACATTTTTAATGAATGGGAGAGCACACATGTGACAGCAGCTTCAAAGGCCGAACAATGGCGGCGCAAATTCCTCAGAGCTAAATTCAGAACACTAAATTCCATTCCATTTTTGCTTAAAATAGCTGTAGTCACGTCTATATAACTCTTATTTGAACTTCTTGTTAAGGATAATAACCTCTTGTTTGATTTACAAATGTTGTTTACAACACGTTATGTCAACTGACTGATTCAACCAGGCCTGTTTTTGAATTGTCAATGCACATTACACGGTAATGAAGGATAAATTTATTACTTGTTACTTGTTTATTACTTATTACGAGTTGTTCTAGATCCTGCCACAATTTACCCAGGAATTACGTCCTCAATCATCTCTAAATTGATATCTCCAAAAACTCGAGGAAGCCGCATTTTCCCAACTACCTGCCACGCTACTTACTCACAGAATAGAGAGTGAATAGTCCAGATAATCGGATTGCAGCTTTGGGAATTGAACATTAGTTGGTTTCTTCTAGTATGGTAAAAAGTATCTCCCCTTATAGCGTTAGAAGACAGAGTTTTCTCCAGTCGGAAAGAAATGACTGGAGTTTGAAACTAATGACGTAAGGATGCGCGGATCATTACTGGGCTCTCTCCCTAGCTTTTGTTTAAAATCTATTGTTCATAGATGAGTTCGATACCTTCACAGTTTTTTCCAGTATATTTCCCTATGCAGCGACATTGATACTCATTTTTAATTGGGTCAAAACTGCACGTCCCTCCATTAGCACAAGGTTGGGAACTACATGGATCGGGTAAAGGAACTACAAAGCAACAGAACAATATAAGTGCCTTTTAAATAATAATAATAATAATAATAATAATTAGCATTTGTATCGAGCAATTTCATATGAATATGAACAAATATGAAACAAATTGAGCATGTTGAGCTTGACATCTTAAGAATACCAACTAGCAAGATACCAGGAAGTTGGGTATGTACAAAGCGCGTTGAAGTTAAGTTTGGTACTGACCAAAAACAAATTCAGCTAGTCTAGTCCAGCGCCTTAGCCACTAAGCCACGCCACCTAATGGTTAAAACCATCATGGTTATTAGCTAGTTAAGACGTTTCGGGATAAAGACAAAATACATAGGAAAGGCAAGGAGTCCTTTTGATAAATTGAATTTACCAAGAATTCGATGTGATCTGGTGAATAAGACCTCCTTTTGAACATAGCTGAGAGTCGTTCCTAGATATTTTATAAGCATCTGGTTCACGTGCACTTTCCCGTGTTAAACTTGTGATGTCTTTCATCGATTCCGTTTTGCAGTAAAGGAAACAAGAGTTTTGGCCCAGTTAAAGCTTCCTTATTACATCACTCAGCTGAACAGCCCCTCTCTTACTCTCCCCTCTTTTACCCTTTATTCCAGTATTTTATAAAACTTACGTTCACAGTTAACTCCAGTGAAGCCCGGAGTGCAGGTACAAACATAAGCATCGCCATGGGCTGTGCACGTGCCATTGTTTTTGCAGGGATTGCTGACACATGGGTTGCAATAAGCTGTTAAAAAATATTTTAAATTATTTTTACATTTACATCATTATCAAATTGCCACGACGTTCCCTTCGATCGTTGGGAGCTCGAACCAGTTCAGGTCTGACGGATGAAGCCTCACTGAACGAACTTACCCAATAATAAAACACTCAGTTATACTACATGGGATATCAGTTGACTTAACCCACATGCCGCCAACCTGTGAGGCGATCGCACAAATGTCAGGGATTCCCAATCCCAGTCGGAGACTCCCTACAAATCCAAATGTTACAACACAGAACTGTAACTCCAACACACTATACTATAGGCACATCATTTTGTTTCCGTGCTATACTTTTACAATGCTGTCAGCCTTTTCATAAGGTCGATTGAAGGAAAAATACCTAGAAACTTAAATACAATCAAAGACAACGTACGAGGACAAGAGGAGAGGGATGGATCGCCTTGCAGCGGAGGCAGAAAGGGTAAATCAGTCAGTAGAATTAACTATTTGGATCAGAGGGCCACTCAGAGGGCCACTCTGAGTAAGGTTCCAATGATTCTATGGCACCACGTGACCAACAAAGAGGATGAATGGATCGTCTTGAAGCGAAGACAGAAAGCTTAAGGCAAGCGAGAAGATGATTGACATGTAGGCCTATTGAACAATGCTATCTCGAAGTCGACCTTATACCTTTATATCGATCGTATTCTTGTCCGTAAGAAATGCCTTCCAAATTTTATAATGAGTGCAAAGAAAGAAGGGAGGAAAAACAAATGCAAAATAGTAGTAAGATAAGTGCTCTTGTGTGGATGTCAAATGTTTGAGACGATTCCTATCAAAACGATGGCCTCATCAAAAGGGACTGAACTATTTGTGAAATTTATTCAATATAGAATTAGTGATTCTAATCAGAGGTCCGCCCCAAATAGGGATCCAATCAGATTCCGTGATAGCATTAGGTTGAGGACCAAGAAAGAGGAGTGGGAAGACTCCGTGCGACGTGGAGAAGGAAGGTGGAGGCAGTCGAGAACGAGATTAAAGTAGCCAGAGTGAACTGGGTAGAATAAGATGAAGTGATAGCCAGAGACAGATCGAACCTGAGTATACCGAAAAATTATAACAGCCTTATTTGACAGCTAGCGCGATCAGATCTTGAAATGACGACCTCGATGGTAATTTTTTAGAAAGAATTCAATTTGTCAAGATTATCTTCGTTCCGTGCCAGTTTTAGCCCCTAACAGACCTCATAGCTTATTTTCATTATATCAGTAATGTAAAGGTCTTGGTGGCATTCGCGAACTGAAGATAATAAATGTTCATAATAGCTGTGTCTTTTAGTTCGTCTCACCATGTAGTCACAAACGAAAAAGGTTGGAACTTTTCGACCGCCTACTGCTAGCGTTAATCACCCCTGGAGATCTGGTTACGCGCCAACAGATGATAAATTATAAGGTTCAGCATTTCCATCAACTTACATTCGCAGTGTGCTCCACAATATCCTTTTTCGCATTCACAACTGTATGACCTGTCTGGGCCCAGAACACACACTCCTTTGTTCTTGCAAGGATTTGGTTTGCAGGGGTCTTCAATCTCTGAAACGAAAAGTGAAAACATGGATGCAATTAACTGTTCCGCGTGTAATTATGTTGACAGTATGCTGTATCGGATTTGTTCAAAGCTATAATTTTTACAAGGTAGATAACTCTAACAAATCACAGATCGACATAGAAGATGAATATTTTTCTTAACACTGTTCTAAGTTAACAAAGGAGTGTTCGTCTCAAAAGATATTTTCAGTTCAGTAGGCTAGACACTTGAATGGAAAAGCAGACAGGTAAGAGGATGCATTGGTTAAACATGTTGAAATTGAAATTACCTCTACAATGAAAGCCATTTCCAACATAGTTCTTTTTACACACACAGCGATTGTTGATGCATTCAGCGTTTACATCGCACATGTCACATATTTTACCTAAGGATAAAACGAAACAAACAGTGCAATGGGGAAAAATTTGAACAGATAAATAATTTTTTTTAACATTTTATAACTTTTGAAGGATTCGCTGCACGTCCAAGCCAAGATTTCGATGCCCATGATGTGTTCCCCTTGATGCGTTCTGGGAAGGACACTTTACTTCCATAGTGCACTCTCTGTCAAGCAGTGTATCATGGCAACAAACAAATGCACAAGACAAAATTAGTGCGTTCTGTCATTATTCATTGGAGATGCAATACTAATTTATCAATTTCACACTTGTAATCATGTAAAGCGCGTTTACATTCAATTTTACTAGTAAGGAGAATGAACAAATTTATTTACTTTCGCATTTTTTTCCTGTAAATCCCGGGAGACACCGGCAGTAGAAATTCAGCATGTGTGGAACAACATCCCTCTCAGTTACTTCTTGTGGAGTTTGTTCATCAATACAGGTTCCTCCGTTCAAACAGACAAAGTCCAAACATGGGTCTGGAACTGCAAGATATTTCATTTATTTAACACATCATGAAGCGAATATAAGAGTGGACGATTTTCATTCCGCGTTTTTTGAAAATGTTAAATAAAAATTAAACAGCTGTAACCAAATAGCTTGAGCAATTGTAACTGTCACAAATAAATTTAAATGTAGCTTTAATCAAGAACCTTTCAACTGATACCTTTCTACTGAGTACAGCTGCTTCGCAACTTCTGAGTATTCTTTTGGTTACGGTAAAATGCATGAGCTATAAGCTACGATATAACCTTAATTAAGAAAAGAAACGCCTTGTTTTTCCTACTTACTATGACATAACTTTCCTTTGAACCCACGAGGACACACGCACTTGTAAGTCCATTTGTGATGGCCGAAGCTCCTTTCAACAGTGCATCTTCCTCCATTTACACAGGGACTTGGATTGCACACGTGATCTAGACCATAACATGTCATATTTGATATCTATAAATGAGATCTTTCACATGAACTCAAGCCTACAATTGATTCTAAGTACCATCCATTTGGAAGGCGGGGTAACTATATAGAGCTATATATACAGTAAAACCCGCATGCAAGAATAAAAAATATAAGAATCTGTTAGACTAAAATTTCATTTATACTTCCCGGCTTTATATTAGCCTAAAATTCAAAGCTGATTTTCCAGCCCGTACTGCGGGGTTTGTTTTCATTTTTTGTTTTGAATTCGTTGCTGACGTCACACTTCGGTAATAGCGTAGTTTTTTAGTCCGCCATTACGGGTCGCTTCGTTCAAGAATGCTCGATGAGTTGAATCGTCGGTTTTGAATAGCGTGGATGTTCTTCTACTCGTTACTATTGATTTGCAAGGACATCTACTGCTACCAATGAAGAAAAAGGTACGTTTGTTCCAGAATTTTCATCTTTGCCAGTAAACATTCTTTCGTGTTAGACTCACGCAAACACAATCTCGTCCCCAGAGCCTGCGTTTGACCAGCGGTCGGGAAACGTAACGGCTTTGGACGATTCAAAAACCGGAACCAGGAATTTCTGGTTCCGGTTTGATTCTGCACGTGCGTCGAACGTGGATGAAATGAACAAGCTTCAACAGCCAATCAGATTTGGCCGTCTATTTGGCGGGCTTTCAGTCTAGCCCAGAGATCTCGATTCCTGGCGCAGACCAGAAGGATCGCGGCCTCTGGGGACGAGATTGACATAAACACTGCAGTCGGAGATTGCAAAGTACGGACTGGAAATCATCTATAAAACAGGTTCTTATTTCATAGAATTAAAAAATTAGAATTCAAGCTCTACTAGGCAAAGAAACATGATGAGCCAAATCCCTTGCAATGCCAATTCAGTACATGAAAATACTAAACATACTGTGACTGCACAAATACATCCATATTTGGCGTGCAAAACTGACACTATCAATATTGTTCCAGCAACAAAACATTTTTCCCATGAAAATAACAACCTATTTAAGAACCTAACCAACCTTAAATTCCAATAAACGCCATTTATAAAAGAACCTGTTCAGGCTAACTTGCAGAGCTAAAAGCAACCCTCAAAATAATAAACGCTTAAAGTTTATTATACATCAGTCGTAAGTAAATATTTGGTGTTAATTTTCCCTGCGATCTTACTGTCATATGTCTCATATTACTACCGACTATAATTAACTTGGTAAAAATGGTATTTTTGTATTGCTTTAGTTACCATTCTCAGCACACTTACCCTCGCAGTAGGTACCGATGTATCCTTTCTCACAAACACAAGGAGCAGTTGGATTCTCCACGCATTTTCCACCATGATAGCATGGGTTATGAAAGCAAACTAGAGTTTCTGAAAGGTATCGACAGAAGAACAAAAACATTCAGCTGTCATTGATACCTAAATTTTCACTGGAACTCACCATCATTTTGTCAAATCGAGTTTTCTTGTGGACAGAAAATTTTCTGAGGTTTCAAGAGCTCTGACTAATAGTAACTTTAGCATCTAAACCGCTTGATCTAGATCTGCAACCTAGGTAACCTAGGTAAAACTAACGACAGGTCCAAGATTTTCCTCTGCGAATTTACTGATGCATGGATCTTTGAACTATACGGGTCAATACTTCCTATCTGTTAACCTGGAAACAGTCAATCAAAGGCCATCAATTCGGTTCATAATGCATCTAACCTCAACTGGAACCCCGGGACTGGAATATATTGTATACCAGACCAAATACCAGAGTTGAGCCTCCGTTTATTTTTCTCAACTATATGTATATACCCCCAGAATCAAACCTGTGCAAAATGGTCCTTTATGAGGAGGCCGACATTCACATTTAGCACTTCCTTGTATGTCTTTGCACACACCATTGTTTTTGCAGGGATTCGGAAAACAAGGATCCACATCTAAAGTGAAATAAATGAATGAATGAATGAACGAACGAACGAACGAACGAACGAACGAACGAACGAACGAACGAACGAACGAACGAACGAACGGACGGACGGACGGACGGACGGACGGACGGACGGACGGACGGACGGACGGACGGACGGACGGACGGACGGACGGACGGACGGACGGACAGACGGACGGACGGATGGACGGATGGATGGATGGATGGATGGATGGATGGATGGATGGATGGATGGATGGATGGATGGATGGATGGATGGATGGATGGATTTATGGATGGATGGATGGATGGATGGATGGATGGATGGATGGATGGATGGATGGATGGATGGATGGATGGATGGATGGATGGATGGATGAATGAATGAATGAATGAATGAATTATACTGAACTGATCGATTGAAATACCATTTATGATACAAACTCTGAAAATAAACTCAGTATTCCAATACCGTGCACTAACTATTACAAAAATAGCTTTTCCTACAGTGGCGCAGTGTAACAGTCTCCTCTACAACGTAAGACTAGCAGAGTCTCTTATTATTTCACTCTTAATTGCAATTTCGTGTCTTGTGGTTTTTCTTCTTGCTCTTTGCTGTCGAATTTTCACCGTGGATGAATAAAGATTACCATACCATACAGTGTATGAAAGGGCAATAATGTGTAAGTTGCGCTTAAATCCACAAGTAATTATGTTAGGTTCAAATATGTTCACCAAGCCTTTAGTTGGCGACTGTTTGCCACCAGCTCTATTCAGCGCTCATGCTATGAAGGAATCACTTAAGTCTTTAAGCTGTTGAATATTCAAAGATCATCACATTGTATTCTGCGGTCTTTTTTCCCTCCATAACATTTACTCAAGTTTATTTGTTTTGGTTTTTTTTGTTTGCTTGTTTCTTTTAGTAAATAAGGGGGTTGCCTTTCGCGACTTAAGAAAAATTCTCATGATCAGCTGAACATGTGTTATACCATACTACCTTTACACTGCACGCCTTTGTATCCTTCTTCACAGATGCATTTAAAGCCATTCAGAGTCTCAACGCATGTAGCATGATGGGAACAAGGGTTGGGTTGGCAGAAGCTGTGGTCTGAAGAATGAAAGAAGACGCCTTCAGTGTGCATAACTTAAAACAAGAACGACCAGCGCTGTTTACAATTTATTACTGTTTGTCCCACAAATCACGTTAAAGATATATATTTTATTAGTTTATAGCAAAGAGAAACAGCCTATCTATCACTTCACTTATCTTCACTTATCACACACTCTAAAACGCAAATGCCCAAAAGGGAGACTTAGTTGTAACCTCGTTCCCAGGGTCTCTCTCTCTCTCTCTCTCCTCACCCCACAGAGCGACAGAAGATCACTTCCGTGGAGGGGAGACCCTGGAACGTGGTTGACTTAGTTGAGGGCCAAGACAATGTTAACAAGCAATTTATTCATGTTTCCTTTCACCGCTGGTTTTTCAACCTTCCCAGTAGACCAAAATGAGGCCTAAAGAACAAGTAGAAAACGCCGTGAGTGACAGTGACTGCTGATATTGATCTGTTTTCAAGCAAGTGTGGCCAAAAAAAATAAACCAATCAGACACAAAGAAAATATAAACAATTTCAAGTACGAGACCAAGTCGCTATTGGTTTTGCCTCGGTCCTGAGAAGGTGGTGCGAGGTTTTAAACCAGTCACAGAGCATAGCAAAGCTAAAGCAATTCCGAATTACTTTCGACACTCCAAGGAAAACTGCTCGCGTGTCTCATTTACGCCAACAAAACCGTACTCCACGGTTTGATAATTAACCAGCTAAGGCACTGCGCAATAATTATCAGGATGGGGGGCTGTAAAACGAGAGCGGGGAGGTAGAGTGTAAAGTAATGCACAGGGAGAGGGGGGGGAAAATGTCTAACTTATTCAATGATAAGAAGGGGGGAGTGATGTCTAATTTTTAACGAAATTACACGTTTAGTTTTCTTGCTATGTTAATCTTTCTTTCTTTCTTTCTTTCTTTCTTTCTTTCTTCTAGGTGTAGATCTGTTGTTGTTTAATCCAATGTGATATGTTGCTTTGTACTTTTTCATCAGGGCAGCATTCTCTTGAATGGCTGTTGTTATAGCTGGATAACGTCAGAGTTGTACCGGTGTTGGCCGAGAAGACAGCTCTGTCCGTAATTTGCAAGTCCTGTTACTGAAGAGACCGACATCATGTTTCATTATCGTAACCTTAATAGTTTCAATTTGTGCATTGGCGGCCGAGATTGGGAGCAGGGGTGGCGCAGTGGTGAGAGCGCTGGCCTCCCACCAATTTGGCTCGGGTTCGATTTCGGCCCGGCGTCATATGTGGGTTGAGTTTGTTGTTGGTTCTCATCCTTGCTCCGAGGGTTTTTCTCCGGGTTCTCCGGTTTTCCTCCCTCCACAAAAACCGACACTCTAAATTCCAATTCGATCTTAATGCACGTACACGTCTAAACGAGCTCCTGAGGTCTTCTGTGTAATGTGGGTAAATAAATTACATTTACATACATTACACTTACATTGTATAGGGGGGTTACGTTAACCTTAAGCCGTACGTATTGTACTCATTTTAGCACCCCCCCCCCCCCCACCCCTCCTGATAATTATGGTACAGTCTTTAAAATTCACTTTTTTGCTACAATAGTTACTACTCATAGTAGAAATTTAAGGACGCCCTACCCTCGCATGTGTTTCCCATGAATCCTTTGTCGCAATGGCATTTAAAACCTTTGGGAAGCTCTTCACAAGTTCCTCCATTCTTACAAGGATTGTAGTAACAAAATAAGGTGTCTGGAGATCAGAATATGAAAGCGTTGTATCGATACTTCTTTTGTGATAGGAAATTTGACATTTTTTTCATGAGTATTTGTATTTGTATAATTAAACTAAGTGCAATAACGTTTACGAGGGAAGGACATGGTGAATTTGCTTAAATAGGTTCTTACCTTCGCAAAGTGGACCACCATACCTTGGAGGGCACAAACATTTGAACACATCATTCTCACCCGTTGTCATAATGCCACCATTCTTGCATTGATTTCCTACAACATGTAAATACGCGTCTTATAATGAGTTACCTTCTTGTGCTCATAAAGTTTGTCGCATGTAATTCTCAAACGGGCTCGCCATCGCCTTTTTCTCTCTGTGGGACAGTTCACATACGTGTTATTATTCTCATGAAGTGTCCCTTTTTGAGACAGTTTATAAAAATGATTTAGTGGCTGACTATTGGCAAAATCGCAAACTGATTAGCCACACAGCTGCCTTTTATCGATCGTCATTGTTTACCACTGAAGTTTTTGTGATTTTGATTATTTTGAATTGATCACGTGACCTGTAGTACCTGTTTAATTACAAACACGTCTGTCATGAAAATTGCGCTTAACGTGACCGAAACACGGCACAGTATAAAGAAGTCATTACTATCAGAAACAACCTGGTCATTGTTTGTACTTATCAAATACAATGTTGCTGTTAGTAAACGACGGTGTTTCTAGCGTAACATATAGCAAATAAACCGAGAAGAAAAACGGTCGCTTAGAAAGCAAAGACAACACCTTGTCTATTATTAATAGAAACCTAAAATGTCTTCAGTTGGTTTCTCTGTAATGTGCAATAAAATAACAGATGATTTAGTATAGAAAAGAATCAGACAAAATAAGAAGATTTTTAACCATGTCTTCCTCGTTCAATTAAATATAATTAAGTGGGCGTTTCAATAACAAAAAGTGCTAATAATTTTCAAACTTGTGCAATTAATCAACAGTTCATAAAGCTAGCTATTAAGAGCAATAGGTCATCATAACACGACAGTGAGGCGTAAAAGCAGTTAGAGAGATATTTTAGGACTGATAAAAATTAACATTTGGGAGCAGCATCTTTATAAACTGGTTTATATCAGTACAAAGTATGACAGCGATGATTTGTAACCACTGAACACTGAAATAATCACATTTAAAAATGATTGATAATATTGACTTACTTTCGTGGATATGTACATGAAGCTCGTGTACATCAGGTTGTTTCACCGGAGCATGCACAGGAAAACAGCACGGATGTTCGTCCTTGGGCTCCGCGGAATGTTTCGTAGCTAACAAATTCGCTTTCTTTTCCCCACTTGTACGTTTAGCCTCAGTCTGGACTTTCAGTTTTGTCGTGTGTACTTGCAACGTTTTCCCGCCGATGATAGCAATTAAAGCAAGACATCTTAACATGTAAGGTAGGACCATTTTATTCCGACCAAAGCCGAGATAAATATAATTCGCGATGAACTTTGTCAACTATAATACTTACAATGTAAATATGGTTTATTCCCTGTTTTCTCGATTTGAAAGAAAGGAGTATAATTCGGTCACCAGTGGAGGTTTGAAGGGTTTGTCATTGAATATCATGACAGTTTTTTTAATTATGCATAAACTGTGTCCATAAGTCCGCAATGATCATTATCAGCAGCTGGGCACAAGTCCCTATGTAATAATTGCTCTACCTTATAACAAGAATACCCTAAGATGTATTATTCACCTCAAGTAATAACGCCATGGAACTAAATTACCGCAAACCCGTAGCCAGGATTTTGCAAGGGGGGGGGGGGGGGGGGGGGGGTACGCATGAGCGCCTCCGGCAGCTTTATTAAAATCAAAGTCCTTCAAACTGCAAAAGTTTAACTGATTGTATTATTAGGAAGGCGTCTAAATAGCATAATGTTTTCCCCCTCTATCTCTATCATTATCGGCAACAGATAACCCCTTATTAACCCTTATATAATTCACCTGAAATGAATTATGCCAATGGAACTAACTAAGCGTTAAGGGTGGTGGTTGGTACCTCACAACGGAAGTTCGGTTATAACTTAAATTGTCGGTCGCGAGACCCTTAACAAATGCTAGCCTAGGGTAATAGAACTCCTTACATCCCTTGTTTACAAGACTTCTGACAAGCGACGACAACAAGCTTTACGACTACTTAACAGCATATCTCTAAGACTCTTCACAATCGGTTATAACATCCCTTACAACCACCGATTATAACTTGCAAACGTCGGCGCTTTTAAGAACTCATTACAACGGGCGCTTTCCAAGACTCCTTACAAAGGATGTGTTCTCAGCAAGACTTCTTACAAAGTGCACCTTTAAGACTTTTTTTCAACGGGTGCTTTAAACTCATTACATCGGGTTCTTTCTAAAGGGCCGCCCTTTAGAAAGATTTTCACAGTACGACTTTCTCGCGTGCGACTAGCTTATGACAGGCCTACGATATGACTTTAGGCCCCGTCCACACTACTCCGGAATAGATGAATGGCAGAGCATGCGTGCATTATTTATACCGAATCCCGCACTAAATTTAAATTAGAATTGTCGAAGCCGAGGATGACGTCAATCAAAAAAACTACTAATTTTTATTTTACTTAAGAACTTCGCGATAATCCATAGATTTCAGAGTCAACCAACTAGAGCAAATCTTAAGATAACAAGGAACAATTTAACACATATGTTATGGCAAAAACTCGTAGCGCCAGACGAAATTGTCGAAATTGGCTCAAAAACCTCCTCGTGTGCAAGCTCTCGAGGTCGTGATTTTATCTCCGTGAGTAACGCCTTCAGCAATAAGTTAGTTTTTTAAAGTCTGTATACGAGCCTAGGTGCCCATCAGGCCGGAGCTTATCCCGGTTTCCGTAGCATGAAGCGACTAGGAGTATTGCTACTCCTCCCTGGACGGGATGCTAGTCCATCGCAGGGTCACCCCCAGCAGTAAATTCGCCGGTACCCATTTATACACCTGGGTGGAGAGAGGCACTATGAGAGTAAAGTATCTTGCCCAAGAACACAACGCAGTGCCCCAGCCAGGGCTCGAACCCGGACCGCCCGATCCGGAGTCCCGCCCACTAACCATTAGGCCACCGCGCCTCCACAAGTTAGTTTTTTAACATGTGATTATTTTCTAACTCTTTGAACAAAAAGGAGATGAATGTATGGTAGGTCAAAATTACTTGAAGAAAATGTACATCGCCGTCCTTGTTTAAATACCCATTTAAATGACCCGTAAATAATCATTCTTTTTCCTGTTGAGCTTAGCCTCATAGCAAACTTATAAGGCCTTGGACGCGCACGCTAACGACGCAATCAATAGTGCGCAGTAAGGATGCGCAATGCAATCTTTGGTAGTACGTTGCATGCACACTTGGGGCTAGGAAGTCACTGGGCTGAAAGTCAATACTGTGTGCCACAAGTTCGTCAGAGACATGTTAGAACAAGACTACTTTTCTGTTATTTGTTTCTAAATTAAAGGAAAAAATTTACCCTCTCGCACCCAGATCTTCTCAACCCTAGCTCGTACGAAGTGAGTAAACATCTGGGTACGAGATTACCCTTTGTTGATTTGTAAAAAAAAATGGATGTATAGAATAATTTTGGCACTGACATATTATTCGGCCTTTTAAATAACTTTGTCTATACGTTTTTATTTGTATTTAAAATGCATCTTTTTGACAGTAAGATTATTATTTATTGAGAAAATGGCAAGAGTTTATAAGCAGCCTCATAAGATTGACATACCTTGTATAACTGTAAAATAACTGGCAGAATAAATGACGCACGGCGGAGGGAAACGAGCAATGACACGATCCTTACCGGCCAGGGGCCCACAAATTTAAGCAATTGGAGAAAGGAAGCATGAAAACAATTTAGGGCTTCAACGACATTCGAACGCGTGACCTATATACCAACTGAGCTACGAAATCTTGTAATGTAAATTTTGTAAACGATTGTTTCAATGATACTATTTTTCACCTTTTCCCATTTCTGAAAAGCGAGTAAAGTTGGGGATAAAATGTGCAAACCTCATGTTTTACGCTTACGGTCCATTAAAATTTGTTCTATCTTAGTTTAAATGGATTTTAAAAGTTCTTTGGTAGAAAATAAAACGATTATTGTTGGGTTTTGTTTAATTTATGCATGCTTGAGCCTCTCATTAACATACTAGCAATAGACCCCAGTACCTCTTTTGAAACACATTTTTCAGTAGAATTCTTCCTTGTAGTAATACAACTGTATTCAAATAAACCTTTTACCATATAGCGTACTGTAAACAAGGGCACCCAACGAGAAAATTTTACTATAGGTGTCGGAACACCGTTTTTACGTTATTAGTGTCTTTTTTGTGGGATTAAAAGCCTTATTTTTAAACGCTAAGAAAAGTGTATCTTTTCGGATACGCTAGCTGGTCATTCAACTTCAGAAAATATTAGGGAACGAAATGTTTTAACCTAATTCACGAGCCGCTGGTGCCTTCTAGAAAATCGTAGCTGGCCTTTTTTCGTACCCAAAACGACATGTTTCTCTCTCCGAAAACAACAGCCATTGTTTTCCCCATGTCACGAAAGTTCGAGCTAAAGAAATCTCCTGTTTTTCATCACTCTTTAATCCGAAAATCGTAGGCGATTATAGGTCTTCCGAACAGATATTCACCGAAACAGTCTGTTGGGTGCCCCTGTGTAAATATACATGGTCTTAATTTAGCACGATATATTTGTATTCATAACAAAACTCTACGAAGCAAAATCTTGCTAAGAATGTTTGGAGATAAATCTTAAAAGACTCTCTTTAAACTTCGTCAGGTAACTTTGCTATTCCACGGAATTTGTCGTATCTGCAATTAAACCAATACGAGGACAGTAAAGATTAATAATATAACTTTCTCTCAGTATATAACCATTTACGAATATCGTTCTTTTAGCTGGACTAGAGAAGAAACATAAACCGCATAATCTACTAATTTGGGTATGGTACAATGTATACGTGGCATACTGATTGAGAATACTAACTGGATTCACTGGTGGTTTTGGAGGTTTAGAGGAATTAAAAATAGGCTAATATTTTATTACGCCATCTGCGCTAGGTCTGATCCTTGAAAATGAACGTAGCCTTTCGATGACAAGTTAAGTATAAGTAATTAATCGTCTAATATGTTTTATATATAGCCTTCAGTTGTTAACCTTGGCAGGTAAATCCGGGGATACAAACACACAATCCTTGAACACAATGGTGATGGACGGGACAAACGCCACACTCATCTGAAAAGTAATGGCAATCAAAACTAAGTCGATATTATTCAAACATTGGCCTGTATTTTACAGTACAAAAGAAATTAACTATTGGATATACTGCAAGAGAAATTGAGATTCTTTAATTAGCATTTACAGGTGAAATTTCTGGTAAGCCTTACTTACTGCAGCTTATTACACCATCTAATAGGGTCCGGTGATGTCCTATCAATTAATATATAGATTTAGGCAGGCCTAAAAGCGGAGCTCCCATTTATTACTTTTTTGCTAGTGTTATCAGAAAAAAAAAACTTCTGGTGTTATCAAATAAGTAGCCACACTATTTCTAAGCTTATTCAGTAGCTTATATAGGAACAAATAAATTAATTTTTTATCGCTCATGGTTAAACTTAATACCTTAAAAACCTCTCGTGGTTTTGTTGACGAAAGCAACGTCAATATATTTCGAGGTTAACCATCTGACTTTTATTGGACCCTTATTGCCTGACGTGGCAGGTTCTAAAATTGAAATTGACGAGTGCACTTTATTGGGTTCCTCACGTACGCACGTAGGCGCACACAACAAATCTAAGTAAAACTTTTTTTAAAACGTTTAATGCACACTGATTAATAACTCTATGAGTTATTCAATATATGAAAGACCTTGACCCCGTTTTGATTTACTACAAAACAGTGAGGGCAAAAAAATCAGCTCAAGGCAAAAACAAAACACAGAAAAACGAAGTGAATTCGCTGCTCAACACAGTAGACAAAATGAACTCACGCCACGGTAAACTGAGAAAATCACAGCGGCAAAATAAACTCAAATTGATGGTGCCCGTTATGTAAAGTCATGTTAAAGCAGATTTTGTGTAAGAATTGTGGCAGTTTGTGATTTGGGACGTGTTACACGCTAACTAAGAATAAGCTTACAATGTTGTCTTAACCGTCTTCTTTTCGTTGCGGTTTGGTTGCATGATTAACAAATTCTGTTTAATCGTACGCGTTGCTAAATACCTTGGAGAACTTTATGCAGAAGAAATGATTCAATTTTCTTCATTTCTGGTAAGCAAATATGCGGTAAGTAAAGTCAGAAGGCACTCAGCCAAGCACAGGTAACTCGCAACGAAATCGGCGAAATATTGTTGTTGTTTTTTTACGCGTACAAGATTTCAACACACTCGCTGATAAGATAAACAAAACAAATGCAAGCGAGTATAAAACAAGAACGGTTAGATAATAGATCGCTTAAATATATTTTGGTGTGCAGTATCGCTAAATAGTTTTACTCGTTTTTGTTCGCAAGATTTTTCTGTACGTGTAGTTTGTAATTGACAAAGCGAATCGCGATTTTGTGCCGTGAAGCTTAAAATTTTAATGTAGTTCTCAAAATCCAATTATGAACATCACAGTTAACTCCACTAACTAAAACACAAAACAATTAGTCCAAACGCAATATTTAATAAACAATGTCTGCATAAAATGTACAAACATGAACAGGTTTGAAAGCAGCATTAATTGAATTATAAATATTTACGGGAAGATCTGAAAACCGACACAACTTCAATTTCGCTCATAAATGAAGTATGAACTGATTCTCATGATACAATTAGACTTATGCTTAGTGCATACATTAACATATGTTACCTCATCTTTTGAAAACAGTGTTGAAAAAGGCTTGTAATACTGCAGGGAAAAAATTTCAAACCAGCACAATAACTTCGGAAGCGAACACGCCACTCGTTGTAAGCTTACTGAATACTCCAACACCACCAACATGAACACGTTTTGAATTATCAGCAAACATCGATCTTTCCTTTCCTTTCGGTGTAGCTGTTAACAGTCTTTTATCCATCACTTAGTGAACATCACCGGCTCTGAGCTCACTTTTATGCCAGTTCAATGTCAGTTCTATTAATTTTTCAGCCTTGTTCAGCCGCAGTGCTTCAACTCTCGGTGTTGTCCGATGTATATCATGTTCAAGTCGGCAATTATTTTGGATCTTCCCGTTAAGAGGTTGTCCTTAATCATTTGGCATGAGTTTCCATGATGTAGATGGTTAAATAGAGTGAGAAATATTCACGAAGAATGCTTTCTTCGCGTCAGCATGCTTTCTTCGCGTCTTCATTCAGCTTTGAAGGTGAACAACGTACCAAGTATTTTACCGCCTTTTCATACAATCGCTTCGTTTAAGTTGAAATGAAATGTCCAGATCATGAGAAAACATGAGGAAAAAAACTCTGAAATAACACAGTGTTCTTAAAAATTTCTACGACAAGTAAGTTAACTCTCAACAAACCAAAAAATGTTTTTGCGTTACTTTTTGCGTAAGAAGGACTCCAAATCAAAGATAAAGACAAACTCGTCCCCAGGCCTAATCCGTGCGTACGTACGTACGTACGTACGTAGACGACAACCAAATTTTCTCGCCTTGACGGGTTTATTAATTTCTATGCCTATGGATGCTCCGCCCGCGGGCGCCTTCGGCGCCCGCGGGAGCTCCGCTATGAAAACGAACTACGTACCTTTATGACAAGTGAGGTATAAGTAATTGATAGTCTTATATGTTTTATATATAGCCTTCAGCTGTTAACCTTGACAAGTGAATCCGGGGATACAAACACACAATCCTTGAACACAGTGGTGATGAACAGGACAAACGCCACACTCTGTCTCTTTTTCAACTGAAACGTAATAGCAGTCAAAACGATAATACTCAAACAAGTGTCATATTGTAAGTTTTAGGCTTTATGTGTAGTATATGATTGAAATAAATGTTTATTAAAAAAGTACTCAAACATTTTATTATTTTATGATAAAATTATTTTGTAATAAAACAGACAACGACTATTGGAAATTGAGATCCTGTAGGTATCCTTTACCCAGGTGAGATTTCTGCTAAACCTAACGTCCTACAGCTTGATATATATATATGCAACCAACAAATTACGATACTGAAACAGACATTATATGCAGCAGAAATAATATAATTTTATATCGCGTCATTTTCTTGGCTAATTGTTATACGTGTCTCAGTTAGAATAAGAAATGGCAGATTACCAAGGAGAGTCTGGCAATCAGATCAGTAATTAGCCAGGTTCACGGTTATCATTTAGTTTCCCTGTACGCGGTGTACTTTTTATTTCGGAATCCTTACCATTCAGCGACAACACTATCTCCTAATCAACCCTATCCGAGGTTAAGAAATGGAAAGAAAAAATCTTATTTTTAGCCGTTTCACTTACTTTTCTCACAGAGATATCCAGTTCCGATAAAACCTTTTCTACAACGACATCGTCCATAAATGCATTCCGCGTCAATGTGGCAATTGGCACACTTGTCAACTATAAAAAATAAAAATAGTGTTTATTTGCATTATACCGAGTGAGGCTTTATTTATTCGATCTAACCAAGTGTTTTGCAGCGCGCATGCTTCACTCTGCTCAGGTTATAACTTGCTGTTGTGCAAAACACCTGTTGGCTAGCAGAAACACGTACAAGCTTGCATGGAGATTTCTATTGCCCGGATCCGGTTGCTCAAAGGATGGATAACACTATCCAATAAATAAATCCCTATCCAGTAAATAACTGAGTGTTGACCAAACATATTACGGTGGTTAGTGTTATTCATCCTGCGCTTTTATTTACATAAAACGGCCCTCTTGCTGAGCTTTGTTTAAGGGAGCCTTTTAACAAAAGGGGGGGAGGGGGAGTAAGGTTTACAATCAGAGGAAATGTTGCGGTTTCAAACCATTTTGGTTTTATTCCTCACAAGTCTATACTAACTAACTATTTAGGAGGGATGTTTTGTGTGAATAATGTTACGTGCATACTGGAGTGCCTAATCAACATTTATTTGCACAAATCAAGTTTAACACTTGTATTACAGAGTCATTCATTATGTGAACATTCCTCACAAGTCTATACTAACTAACTTAATCTTCTTCGTGCTAGGTGAGTCTATATCATATATTACAAAAAAAAAACACAAATAAAAAATTAAATTGAAGAAATATTGTTGGATTTTTACGGTATATGTCATCGTTCATTACCTCCACAATGTGGCCCAGTGTATTGCGGCGTACAGATACAATCGTAGCCATGAGGCAATTCTACACAAGTGCCTCCGTGCTCACATCGCTTATACCGACAATTTCCCCCTGTTGGTGTCACTTTGTCTGAAAAGCAAAAGAGCCAATTTCGATTATCTATTAAAGGACAGAGATAACTGACAAAAAAGATAGATCCTAAGATCTTTTGTTGAAGATATAGCTTCCTCTTTAATTCTCTCTTTCACTCGCAGTCTAGATTTATTATTTATTTCCTATATTCATTAATTCACTGATGTATACGGAACTCGCCTTGCTTGTAATTGCTTTTAGACTACGAGCAGTCCCTTTTTTCTTAGTCCGTCAAGCGTGAAGCAACAAAAGAGCGCCAGTGGAAAAATTGCTGTGGAAATCTAAAAGCCATTTTTCCAATCACACTGTTTTTTAGCTTCATGCTCCACGGACTAAGAATAAGAGGGGCAACTTGCACTAACCCAACTTGCAATAAGTGGTGGAGCGTCCGCTAAATATCACCAGACTCAATTTCGGGAGATTTAGCTTTGGGAAAATAAATGCCATGAGGGAGCCCAACATAAGTAAAATAACGTTTACACAAGACGATTTACAAACCCTAACGACAGAATATAACGGAGACGTGCAGGAGAGATATGAATTTACAAGAAAGACCCAGCTTCCTGATCTGCTAAACTGCTGAGAGGAAGATGGGAGACGTTGATATTACAGCAAACTGACAAACCTGAACAGTCAGGTCCTGTGTAACCAGGAGGACAGGTGCACTTGTACTGCCGCGTACCGGTATCAACGCAAGTGCCGCCATTTTTACATGGTTTATCACAGGAACATGAAGTGCCTACAATCGATCAACACAAAAAACCATTACCCTTAGTGAAACATATGATTGACTATCGTTTGTACACAAATATCGGGGAATAAAATTGAGGGCCGGGCTATTTTCATAGTTTTCACTACAATCTCTATAAAATCCCTACCGATAGAGTTATATCGTGCCAGTAAAAGCCATGCATGCATTTCATGTTTTTTCATGTTATTTGTATACATACAGTGTACATGTATTTGGATATTCTTTTCTTTGTTCTTATGTGACCATGTGTTTGTTTGTGTCATCGTTTATTAGTTTATTTTGTTATTTGGTTGGTTGATGGTTGATGGTTGATTACTTGATTGGTTTGGAAAAGGAAACTGATGTTTCACTGGTATTTCAGATATATAGTAAATATGAAAAAGATAGCGCTGATTAATTTCAACCCAAATTACTAAATTACTTTCTCAACATACTTGCAATAAGTAATTGATATTTTTCTTTTATCAGTTGCTGAAGCATGAATGGGAATGAACACGTAATGCAAGTGATAACCTCTGCGACGTACTTACATTCACATCGAGATCCATAATAAGGCGGGGGGCAATCAATACAGCTGAATTGAAAACCGGAGTCAACAACACACGTGCCATGCACACAAGGATTATTGGCACATGGATTGGCCGCTGATAAGTAAGCAGGAACTCGTGTTAGTTTGATATTTCATGTATTTTTTCTTCTTAATAATAAAAGAATTTAAAGATAAATAATGAAGACTTCGACGGGAATACTCTGTGTAACCAACTCTTATTCTGTCACCGTCCCGAATATATAGGCTTACAATGTCGTTTGACAGTTACTCGAGCCCTATAATAAATCAAAAACCAAAGTAGGCTTCCATTAAAAACAACATACCACCAAGTACACAGCCGTTTGGTGTGTAAGTGAGTTCGCCAGCATCAGCTAGAGTTGGGCACATGCATTCTCCAACTTTGTCACAAATAGCGTCTACAACAACTTTACCGTCTGATCGTGGTTTGGCCTTCGGGCAGTTACAATCTGGAAACGGGATAGTAAACTGAGAAAAAAATTGCCATATTTTTCCTCCACTATACAAAAGAAACTAAAGATAGCGACTAGGACACATAGGCCCGTTGGTCGGCCAGGGCGCCAGACATGTTCTAAAATAAGACCTTGGGGCCGTTTTCTCAAATAAATAAGAAAAAGATATACAAAGTTAAACCTGAAGAACCCTAACAACGACACAGCAGGATTTAAGGACGTTCGCGCGAAAATGTTCTAGTCGATAGATTTTTCTAAGTATAATGAGAGTCAACAGGGGATATCTGAATCAAAATAATCCACCTTTTAAAAAAGGGAGGCATTTTGTGCATTAGTAAGTTATTTCATAACAACCATTTAAGCAGTGTCTGATCGGTATTCTAAAATAGCTCTCGCAAACAACCGAAAACGTTCTAGTCAGCGTCCAATGGGACCATGTATATTTCATAAATGCAACTTCAATTTTAAAACATGGAACTTATTGCACCTGAACAATCCTTCCCAGTGAACTTTCCTAAGCAATCTTCACAAATGTAGTCATTCTTCTCTGGCAAAAACTTGCAGCTCCCGCCATTTTTACAAGGATTTGGATCACATAAATTAGGAACCGTGCCTACATCAACAACAACAACAAAAATTAAAATACTACTATAACTCTCTTTCTATTTCTGACTGACAGTGAGCGAACAGTGACACCAAAAAACTGCGCGCCGTGACAAAATGAACGCGCAATTAACAATCTGAGCACGCGTTTCACTGGAGGTATCTGTTAAGGTCATTTTACCATTACAATCGGGTTGGACGTAAGGAGGATCACATATGCAAACTCTTTTCTCTCCCTTTGGAATGCATTTCCCTCCGTGATAGCATGGCCACAGCACACAAGGCTCACAAATATCTGTGGAAATAACCACAAGTCATGGACAGTTAACAACAGCCGATATCTCATCCCGGAAGGGGGGTGCACTCCCTATAGTGCTCCGCCCGGGTATCTTTTTCAGTATATAAATATATATATATACATATGATTAAAGAATCTTTGGCCCCTGAAAAGCATAAACCATGAACGATGTATCCCAAATGTTTACTGGGAAATTGGAAAAAATAATCGTCGTCTGTGACAGAATAAGTATGATAATAAGATAGGCTGCATAAATCATGCTCTCAAGGCTCTCAGAGACAGAAAATATATTGATCGACAATAAAAAGAAGAAGCTAAACTTACCATTGCGGCCTATCAGGAATCCCACTGGGGCATGTCGTTAAGGGCTTATGCTTTACACATGGTCAACGTCTCTTCAATTAGGTGTATAAATATTGCAAGTGCACGCGCCATCATTCCACGTGCACGTGTACGCAATAAACGTCATGTTCTCGCGCGCAAGATTTGTTCTAAAAAAAAGCCTACTCGCGAAAGGCATCGCACGCGGCCTAATCCTAGTTGTATACTTCTAGCTTATGAACTTCTGTCATCACTTATTTTTTAAATATTCATTTTATTATTGCTTAGTATCGATTCCAATAATATTAGACTGCGAGCAGTCTTTCCAAACCCTCCACACTATTAAAAATGCAAACAAGGAGGCCGCTCGCCGCTCCTACGTCGCTTCCCTCGCATTTGTCTTTTCGCTCGCGCGTCAAGAAAAGAAAGTGAGTGCTCGCAGTTTATTAATTAAAGAAACATTCAGCAGGAACATACCAATACGAGACAGTATCCTGTACCTTTACATTGAGGTCCGCAATATCCTGGGACACACTGACAGTCGTAAGTGCCGTCCAGCGCTTCGGAGCATGTACCTTGATTAAGGCAAGGATTTGGATGACAAAGGCCAGTTTTTACTGTAAAAACAACAAGCAAAAACGCCGAGCAAAGTTAATTCAATCAACAAAGTCTTATGCGAGGAAACAGAAGAAAGATAACTATTGTCCGCTGTCCCCCCCCCCCCCCCCCCCCCGCCACTCTGTTATTCAACATGGTTTTTCGTTGCTCACATTTAACCAAAACAATAACCCCAACTAGATAATGGCTCATATTCAATGCATACAAGTTGCAAATAAGAAACGTATTTCATTTGTTTGACAACTTTGCTTACGTTGACAGTTCCTTCCATCACCGATGTAGCTTGGCTTGCAAACACAGTGATGGTTAATGCAGTCGGCGTATTTATGGCATAAAGAACAAGTATCAACTGAAACGAGAGACGAAAGTTTAATAGCTTCAACATAACGTATGCACTTACTTTATAACGTCGGAAAAGTTGGATATAATTAACATTATGGCGACGAAAAAGCGCAAAAGCGTATTTAAATTAAATTTTACTGTGAAGTGATCCTCGCCATGTTAACGGCTTAGTTTTGTTCAGTTATAAATTAATCTTTCATTCATCAGTTTGTTAACTATTATCTGAAGTCCTATCTTTTGATATTTTCACCTATATCACATAATTGTTACATTCCAATCCCACCTTTTCCCTCAGCGGCCTTCCTCCAGACCAACCGTTACCATCGCAAATGTAAATAAACCGCTGAGCAACATCTGTCATCAAGTGACTGATGAACAATGACCGAAACTGAGCGAATCAGAAGACATGACATTAAAGGAACACTATCACGAATATTTTTGGCTTTTTAGCAAAATGGCACCAAAATTACGACTAAGTACTTTCAACCATGCAGGAAATGCTCCTAGAACGTAAAGGGAAGAATATCTAGCAAATTGTTTAAAGAAGAGGGTGACCCTGAATAGTTTTCATCAATTTTCCAAACCACAAGGACAGAACTTGAAAAAGTCAGGCTGACTTTTTCAAGTTGAGATCAAAAGCTCCCGATGGTATCACAGTGATATCACTCTACATTTAACATCAGTACACTGGTAGAGTAATTATAAGAAAAGTTGGCCACTGTTAATATGTTTCCAACGGTGTGAACATGTTTTTGGGCTGTTGAATTTTTGAAGTTATGCTCGTGACAGTGCCCCTTTAAAAGCCCTTTCTTATTGAAAGTGTCCTGTCATGATAAGTTACTTACTTTCGCACATTGATCCAGTGAAACCAGGTAAACAGTGACAGAGAAAGTGCAAATTCAGCGAAGGAAGAGATACGTAATACAGTCTTTCTCGTTTCTCATAATCTCCATTTGAAGTTAAAGCGTCCACACAAGTTCCACCATTCAGACAAGGCTGACGAACACAAGGATGAGGAACTAATGATTCAAGACAATTCATTAGCACCACCCAATGATATATTCTTTAGCGTAACAGAGATTTTTTCGCACGTTTCTCAAGATTAGCAAACGCCTGGCACAAGCCAGTTGTTCTTTTATTGTTTTTTTTTTCCAGCAGTTAGTGTCACTTACTTTGACAAATTCTGCCGCGATACCACTCCGAACAGCTGCAGTGATATTTCCATTTGTAGTTTCTGGAACCTAAGGGATGATCGACCACCTTGCAAGCACCTCCATGAAGACAGGGATTCGGATGGCACACATGATCTACAGAAAAAAAAATATATTCTTGGCTCACTTAAGTGTTCCAATGAGCAAAAAATTGCACAAGGAAAGATATACATACTTAAATATATCTCTTTATATTATTCTGATCGTTTGTCTTTTTCTGATACTTTGGATATGAAGCTAGAAATTTTATCCGCTCATAAGTCTGCTAAGTACTGACAAATTGTTTGTCTACACAGATACCGACTATTTAACGATGAAAGTGCGAGCTCTAGCGATCTTAGATCGCCTAAAAGTTGGCGAGGGGCAAAGCCCAGTAAGGTAAAGTCTGCATACGCTTCGAGTGGCGCATCAGGTCGGAGCTTATCCCGGTTTCCGTAGCATGAAGAGACTAGGAGTATTTCTACTCCCCCCTGGATGGGATGCTACTCCATCAAAGGTTTACCCCCAGTAGTAAATTCGCCGGTACCAATTAAACACCTGGCCAGGGCTCAAACACGGACCGCCCGATCCGGAGTCCAGCGCACTGACGAAAACCTGAGTTAGCCTGTGTACAGCCGTTTGCGGGGAGCGGGACGGCTACACACAGGCTAACCTGAATGAACAGCGAGCAGCTAAATTGATTGAATATATATATAGCCCAGGAGCTCTGCTATTAAAAAGACTGACTAACCAATTTAAACGCTGTTGGTTGCTATCGACTAAGCAGATAGCTCACACAGGGATTCCTTCTTCCCATGGCCCCACCAACTATGAACTGATGGATGATGCCTGAAACAATTTTTTGTTCATCAATTTTTATCGCGCAATCCAGTGGTGACTTGTTTTTGACACACCTACCTGTACAGAATTTTCCAACGTATCCTCTGGAACATTCGCAAGGTGCCAATGGATTCTCTACACATCTTCCGCCGTTATGACAAGGATTCACGTAACAGACAAAGGGTTCTGCAACGATTGGGAATATATCGAATCATATTAAAGTGCGCATAAAGAATTATTTCAAAACGTGTGACAGCTTTGTTGGCCATTTCTGTTTCGTGG
The DNA here is from genome assembly GCA_963693305.1 of Meandrina meandrites. Classification (NCBI taxonomy): domain Eukaryota; kingdom Metazoa; phylum Cnidaria; class Anthozoa; order Scleractinia; family Meandrinidae; genus Meandrina; species Meandrina meandrites. The sequence goes on along the minus strand of OY855907.1, from coordinate 18,388,215 downwards.
GATACAAACAAAATATGTTAATGAGTGATACATGCCATTCCCCGCTTTAAGTAAGCACCCTGAATCAACATAAATTTGTGTTTTTCAGCAAATCATTCACAAAAACAGATTTAATCATATTACTTTTTGGAAACTAGCCTGACTGTTAGAATTGTAGATATTAAACACCAAATCCAAAATTGCATAATGAATCATGCGTGCTGAAAACTGTGCCCTCGCTTAGCAATTAATCAAAATCATAGTAATTCTTTTTTACTAAGGTGTCCATTTTTGGAGAGACTCCATATTCCGTGTTAGTTTACATTTACTACAATGCGGGACATAAATCTTGGGACATGTGCCACAATTGCGGGCACAATCACTGCTAGCACCCCCCCCCCCCTCCCCCCAAGCAATGTTGAGATTTGCCTATGCCACACAGCAAGTTCAGGGCATTTATCTTTTTCAACATTGCTTGGGGGACGGGGAACGGGGGACTTGGGAGCGTATAGACTCTTTTTTAATTCCTATAAGGATCTCTTGCACTATTCAATGCTTTTTTTTAGAAATGTCCCAAGTATTTTCGACCTCCATTGTAGGTGTGTAGGAGATGAAAAGCATGTATGTACAGTCCATTAACAGGTATACGTTGCAGCAGTGATCATTATTCTTACCACGACAGTAGGTCCCATGATACTCCGGATGACAAAGACAACGTGCGACGCCATTTATACTTTCGCACGTTCCACCATGTTGACAAGGGTTAGGAAAACAGGGATTGGTGTCTGGGATATTAAAAAATCACAAACTATTCAGTTGACGTAATAATCAGGCCTCTGGACGGAGAAACTAATCTGTCCACCATGTTACCGCGTAAGGAATGACAAGCGCGATGTTTACACAATGAAATCAATATGAGCTGCACTGTTGTGTTTGCCTTATTTGACTTATGTGGCGAATATATGAACTGCTCCCAAAAACGGTGTGGTTGCATAGCTCAGTTTGTTAGAGCATTTCACAAGTAATGTAAAAGCCCTAATGTGTTCATCTTGAAAATGTTTCAACTGTAAACACAAACTGATGACCATCTTGACACGTCACACTCAACCTATGATTTTATTTTTATACATTATTGGTCGTTCCATTCCTTACACGGAGGCCCATTAACTAATTAAATAAGTGGCAATTCACCTTCACTCAGTAATTAAATAACTTAGGCCAACATTACACCTCCAATCACATTTAAAAAAAACATGTTTTTCTTTCTTTTAGCCTTCTTTTCAACGTCATAATTTTATAATTTCGTTCATATTTGTCACTTTTCATTCAAATTTCTTCATGGTGGCATATGAATGCACAAATGACCTGCTTCCAATACATGGGACTTCATGGTCGAGTTAGTAGAATAGTTAAGAAAATTAAAACAAATCTACAAATTGTAATTCCTTCATTCACTTTACTTTCCATCGGTTGTTTACTGTTTATGCATACCTTTGCAGTTAAGTCCAGTATATCCATCTTGACAAACACATTTGTAACCTTGCAGCGTCTCCACACAGGTACCATCATGTTCACATGGATTTGGAGAACAGAACATTTTATCTTTGAAACAATAGAAAACGTAGAAAAAGAGATTAGCTAAACAATTAAGCTATAAAACACTGCGATAAAGTTGAAAAACTTAAACCATCTTGTTGAAATCTTTTAAAAATGCGACGACGTTTCGACGTTCGCTTAACGTCATTAACAAGTCAAAATGATCAAAGGCCTCTTCGAGGCTATGACTATTTTGCATGATGAAGTACATGCATCAGTATAAGCAAAAAAGATGCAAATGGTTTGGTTTTGTTCCGAAAATAAACTTCTTTATTTTCTTCCAAGAGGGCACCGTAACGAATCCTGCAATCTGATTGGTTCTTAGCGCGGACAAGATTCTCTTATATCTGCCCACGGGCAACGGTAACGCTTTCGTCAGTTTGATTTGGCGGCGAGACGAACGAGCTCTCGAAAGTTTTGCTCTCCAAAATCGAGGTAGTTGCTCAGCAACCGTTGTAAATGTTTGAAAATTAGCAGTCGAATTATAGGCCTTGAAGTTCTCCAAAAGGCGAGTATTCATTCCTTTTATTGACAAAATCAAATTATACCAGTGTTAAGGCCGTAGTTTGTCGATTTGCTCTGATTTTCAAATCATTGCGGTAAACTGCAAGTCACTGGTTTCCATACGCCAACTATCCTTTCAAAAGCTAAATTAGTAAGGGAATTAAAGGCCTTGAAGTTCTCCAAAAGACGACTATTCATTCTCTCTATTCACAAAATCGAGTTATAGTTTTATGGCCGTAGTTTGTCAATAGTTGTTTGTGCATTATTCGCACTAATAATTTTTCACGCCATTGCGGTGAACTGCAAGTCGCTGGTTTACAGACTCAATTTATTCTTTCAAACAGCTTGCCTTTCTGCTACTTTCTCCAAAATCTGAACACTGCTTATCACCATTCAAGAAAATGAGATTTTTTGATACTGAAAAACAGGCAATTAAATTCTTGCAAATATTCTGCTGAGTGCAGGTGGCGACCAAACTACACATTTCAGCTTCATTCAGTTTCACTTTCACAAACGTTTTATCAAAACAAACTACTGTGGGAATCAACACAGAGGTTATTATTGACTCGTTAACTATTTCAGATGCTGTTCTCTTTTTATGATGACCTTTTCCGTGAGTACTGTTCGTTGAGGTGAGTTTATTTTGTTTCGTGGTAAACAGATCATTCTTCACACTTGCCATAGCTTAGCGATCGAATCAACATTGGATGCGCGCGTAAAAAAAACAAACGCATTTTGCAAGACAATCTTTGTAGGTTTATTTAACCAAACCCATTAAAGTAGGAAAAAAATATAAGTTATTTGCCAGCTTTGGAACGGTCCGTATAGTGAAAACTGTGACCTCAGCATTTTCAAGACCTCGGTCACAGTTTTTACAATACGGACCTCCCAGCCGTATATTTCTTCTGTCCCTTCTTTTAACCTCTTAAAATCACACTCAAATCACTGCCCTGACTCCGCAATACAATGATGCATAACGACTTAGACACATACACGCTTTAGGAACTATGTGTTAGGTTTGCTCAATGCGTTGATATTCTTGGTTTTCACGTGACGTCATCAAAATTCTAAAATCCAGAATCGCAAGACCCCTGAGTTTTTATCCTTCACTGGCTATTAGACATCCTCAACATATATCTTGTTGAAGGTTTTTAGCTCGATAGCAGCCGCCGTCTTTAAGATAGACCATTTTGAATTTCGGAATTTCACGCCACACGACATCAAGATGGCCGCCAGAAGGCTGTGACGTATGCTTCAAAATAACACCTTATCCTACGATTTTTAACAATCTGAACAGTTGAGGTTTTGTGAGAAGTGTTTATGTGAATGCTTACTTGTTCATGAGAGTGATATAACTGCCTTTTATAGCAGAAGTGAATTCCAGATGTTTTCATTGATTTCCGGCCGCCATGTTGGTGCCCAACTGCTTGGGCACCAACATGGCGTTTCCATACAGAGCTCTGTAAATCTGTGTGGAACATTTTGACGGATAACTCGAGTACGAAATACCGTACAAATACCGGAGACTTGGACAAGCAGAATATCTGGTAATTTTCTACAACCTATAATGTTCTTGAGTTTTTTCATTCAATAGTTTTGGATTTACTTTTTGTGGCGTGACAGTGAAAACCAGCAATACTGTGTTGGAAAGCAGGGAGGGCGAGAGCTCAACACACGGGGGGCACGCGCACGATCTTTTTCTTCTTTTTTATAGAAGATGATGAGTGCTTCCCATTTTTAATAATTTATTAATTTGCTCAACATTCATTCATCGCATGCATCATGTTATTAAAACCCATGCTTGCCAGGAGCCCGCGTTCATTTCGTAACAAGGACAACAAATGCTTTCTAGGTCTTTTTAAACAATTCAAAGAGGAAAATGCTCGCACCCCATGCTCTTGACATAGCTGTAATTATCTCATCACTCATTGCTTCACTACGTTTCACATTTGAAGACGTTTTTAAAATTTCATCGTCAAGTTAAGTTATGCATTGGTCAGGGGAATTTCAAACACAAGTCTAGGACCTAAGGAAGGATTGAGTGAGTGAATTCGCTCGCTCACTTAAGGTTGTTCCCCCGAAATAGAACTGAACATAGATTTTCAACCAAACTTTGCCTACTGGTTGATTACCTTAAGGGAACCTAAATTTTGAAATAAAGAGGGGTGTCACCACATTCGTTTAGGAGCGGGAAGACCTTGTATTTACCACATAATTCCTTAATAATTCCTTTGCGAGTACTGGCAAAGTACACGTTTCCGATGATAATCGACAAAGAAATTGATCTATATTTATTTTAGAGAAAGAATTGATAAAAAATTGAAAATAGGTCACCATACTCGTTTAGGAGTAAGCTGCATAGAAAAAAGCTGCCATTTTGTTTATGTGCGCGCGCTAACTACGCGTAAAATTCTGCGCAGTGAGGATACGCAATGCAATACAGGGCAATGACCTTAATGACGATTTTATCGCCGCGATATCGCAGGAGACTTTTTGCAACTTCGGCGCCACAAAAATTGCATTGAGTTGCGCGACAAAAAGCGCCTGTGTAAACGGTCTTAAGAGTCACGAATAATATGGTAAAACTATGATGAGAACTTTGGCACAGATAGAGTCTTTCTGAGTATTTCACTCAGGGTTCAATTCCTTAATGAAAAGAATTTTAAAAATTAAACAATCAAATTTCGATCTGCATTTTTTCAAAACAGACAATTGTTTGTCTTCCAAAGCAGATGTCGGTAGACCATGTTCCTCCAGAATATTATTATTTTCCCCTTGCTTTCATGGACAAAAATGTTAAATCAACAATGAAAAACTACAGTCTACAGTGTGACAGCCAATTTATCAAGAGGAAAAGGGATCGAAAAATCGTTTGATGGCTAATTGAGACAGATTTCATCTTGCATCTGATAGACACAATTGAAATGTCAAAATTAAATCAAAATGTTCACAGCTTTTGTAATATTCATTCTTTCGTTCCCTTTATAATTAACTGGATAAAACTTTCATTTTTCATCTTTCATCACTTTGAATTACTTATTAATAACTGCTTATCATAAAGAAATAAGCGCAATAATTCATCATCTCTTCATTACTTGTTTACCTTCACAGTTTTCCCCAGTGAACCCGGCGAGACACGTACATTTATAGCCATTGCTGATCTCCACGCATTTCCCTCCATTTTTACAAGGTCCAGAGGAGCAGTACTGTTGTACTTAGGAAAGCAAATAGAGTTTGTAATTATGCAATTGAATGATGAAATTATTACCAGAGACATAGCACGCAGGGATTGGCTGTTCATTTATCTATAAATTAACCTTATTTTTTAAACCGTTGATTTCAATTATGATGTATTGTATATGAAATGATTCATATATGAACCGCGGATATATATGAAGGTGATATGTGATCTTCGCAGTGAATTTCAAATTAGGATTTAGCAATGATATCTTCAAGCCAAATCCCCTGAAATCCCCTCAATTATATTGAACGTTAACCTGTTGCTACATTATATAGGTGCGTTCGAGCTAATATCGCTGGCGAGGAAGAGTTTTAGACCAAAACAATCGATCGAACAGCTCTCACTTTCCTTTTCCACTACTTGTAAATTCAAAAACAGGGTTTTACTTTTTGGCCGGATTTTTTTGAATAGTACTAAACTTCTACACTTCAATGAAGTAAAACTGTTTCCATACAAAACACCTAGGTACAGTTTTATTTGGGGACATACTTTCACATGTCGTGCCAGTGTATTGAGGTGGGCATACACAGTGATATCTTCCAGCCAAATCCCCTGAAAGTACCCCTTCATTTTTGCAAGGATTTTCTATGAGGTGAAACAAAAGATATAAATCATTGATATGCCAGAAATAACTGTTTGAAACATAAATTTATGTAAATTTTGTGGAGATTAGGGACTTGATAGAACAACAAGATGATCTGAGACAGTGTTATGAGTGAATAGCCCCCAAAAGCTTTGACGAAAATACTTGTCGCCTGAACAAATTTATCGAGACCCTCGGGACTACAGAAACATTTTTAGTCGATTACTAAGGTTAACTTTACACGAAGAAGTCCTTGGTCTCAGGGCTATAGCTACATCTGAAATGCGACTTTAAAAGTTTTCATGGTGAACTGTTGCATATCTACATCTTAGTAAATTTAAGAACTTAGCCTCACCCGAGTCGTGACTACAGGGTCTTCATGTAAGCCTCAGAATTCAGTCACTAATCTGGTCTGACTTATTTTTTGTTTGAAAAAGTCGGTCCAATGTTTCTTTTTCCATTTCATTTTAAGGGTGATGATAATAAGCAGGATTCAAAACAAATATTTACAAATGAATGCAAATAATCATAATTGTAAAAACAAATACGAAGCAGACAAACTCACTATCATGAATATGCACGTGTAAAACATTTTCAGTAATCCCCTGTTTGACAGGAACAGCAACTGGGTAATCCTTGAGATGCTCGATGTGAATCGGAACTGGCATTTCAAATATGTCCTTTCGTACTCCATTTATCGGCTCCTGGCCTTTAGACTTCTTTTGTACGTGCACTGACCTTGCAAGAGTGAATTTCTTTTGAGAGTTGTGTCTGACCTTTTCTCTGGCATTTTTACGAAGCTCCTTGCCGTGTGTAGATTCACCGTGGATAAAACAGAGTAAATGTAGCACGGAAATCCACTGGACCAAGGTTAAGAGCTTGAGCGTAAAACGCATAATGGTAGTAGTTTTTCGAGTGAAAAACGCCTGAGGTATAAACAACTGATTGTTTTTTAAATGGAAGGTGCTAACTGAATGTCATTGTAGTCATTTTTAATTTATGTCATTGTTTTAGGTCAAAATACTCACAGATCGACAAATAAGTAACCTGTTCATAAACAATAAGAAACAAGCCAAGACAAGTAAGCTTTATTCCCTTACCAATACCTTTTTTCTCCTGTTTCCCTTTCTTTTAATCCATTTTCTTTGGCTTTTGAATCAGCAACAATTTTCCTCCAGCAAAACTGCCTATTTCAAAATAAAAATGAGCGATAGAAATTTTACACAACGTTTCGATGTCTTCATGACATCATTATCAAGTGATAATAAAATAACGGTTCAACAGTGTTATATATGCGGTGAGAGGTGTGATTATTCATTATTATTCGTTATTTTATTATCACTTGATAATGATGTCATGAAGACATCGAAACGTTGTGTAAAATTTCTATCGCTCATTTTTATTTTGAAATGTTTATCGAAATTTAATCTCATTCGAATATCAAAACTGCCTATCAACAGTAATTGGTTTAGCTCAGAATTTCTGCGATTTTTTATAACTCTTCAATTAGCGACGTACAACATGGCACAACGTTTTTGACTTATAATGTTGTACAAATTGATGGTATTTTCTGAAGGAGGCCTGCCAGGGTAAACTCCAACTAGCGACATGGCACAGAAACTAGCGACAGCACATAGAATGAAATCGCGACAAAAGACAACATTTCCCGCTAAATTTCAACAGGGAAATCAAGACAGAGATATAGGGCCAAAGAAAAGTGTTTTGGCATATTTTCTTATTTGAAGTAGAAACGTTTTATGGCGTGGAGCCATGCACATTTTTAATTAGAATTGAGGGCCCCGATAGTTATATCACGCAGAAATAATTATGTCACACCTTGCATAAAATATGTCACACCTTTGCAAAACGTTTTGCCTTTTTCCTGGAGGAAAAGCAGCGAGGTTTGTAGTTTCTATACAGAAATCTCTAAGTGTTTGTTACGCCATGTAAAATCCAGTATTCTAACGAAACGCGGAGGAGAAAATAAAACAATATTTTACTCCACTCATAAATGCTCGGCTACTAAGCTATCGCTTCGTACATTTCATCCGAACGTGTTGATGATTGTTTAAGAACAATGCAGAGAACATCAGAGTATTTTAAACTCAAGACACGCCTACCTCAGACGCAAAAGGTTTGATCGTCTAAACAGCAAATAAATTTGAAAGTTTATAATCAGTGGAAAAACGTAATGTCCGACAATGGCAAACGATTTTCCTTCCAATTTCCGACAGCGACACGAAGAACAATAAAACACCATCACAGGAGATTTTTAAATTAAGAAGACACGGGACCCCCACCCACCACCTAAGACAGGGCCTCCCGATACTGTAGGCGCGCGAATTTGCCACCACTGGCAACTTGCCCAATAAGTAGACCAATATGGAGGAGAAGAAGAAGAACTATTCCATTCATTTCATTCACAAAGTAAAATTGTTCTTGTCCTGTTGCCTTAATCCTTGTCAGTCTATATTTGGTTTTGATTTGAATAACAGCCCCCAAAGAGATTATCCCTTGGCTTTTTTTATAAGATAAAATCAATAACGGTTAGCTAGTTACTCGATGAAACGCTGGGAGCCGGCATTTCTTGCAACCTAGAAGGTTTTTTTTACAAGAGTTTTCTCATCGTCATGTTGCCAGACTTATTTTCCATTGCTATATATAATAATGGTAACTGAACTGAGTGGAGTGCAATTTGGTCTGAAATCATACGCGGGATTTCAAAAGTATTCACAAGTATGATTTCAGACCGAAATTGCATGACACGAAATTCAATTACCACTTTATTACATCCATTTTGAAATCACACAATTTAATCCCCCACATACAAGATTTTGGTCAGTACCAATATTTTATTGATCCAGTAAATGCGATTTAGAGCAAAAAATAGTGCGATTTGAAGAATAAATCGTACTGCATTATCCTGCAATTTGACTGGTTACTTTAAACAAGCCTTGAAATCTGATTGATTGGTTGTTTTGTTTTAGTGTTCCTTTTTCATTACTTTTAAAGCAACCCATGGACTTTCCCAAATTACATTTCTGATCTTGCATCTGTCAAGTCAAAATCGAACTATAGCCTGAGATTAAATGATGAACTGCTTTTGTCACCACCTTTTGTAAGGACTCTATCTACACTCGGTGACAGGGCTTTTGCAGCCGATGCGCCTAAAATATGGAACCAGCTACCGTCAGATATATGGAGAATTACTTTTATTGATCAATTTAAGCGAGCTCTGAGGACATATCTTTTTAAACAAGTTTTTTTTAGTAGTGTATTGTTTCAATTTAAGTAGACATTAGGGTCTGTATTTTAGTTATATTTTATTAGTGCAATGTTGTTTAGTTTATTTCAATATGTTTGCAACGCGCATTTGAAAACCTTCTGTTGAATTTGCGCATTATAAATGAATATATCATTGGTTGGGAAAAAGATGCGACTTAGAGCCAAAAATAGTGCGATTCGTGAATAAATCGCACTACTGAAAGCCAATCAGATTGCAAGGATCACCAGTGATTTCAAAATGGAAGAATTGAATGGTTAAAAAATAACGAAAAGAGACTTTCTTTAATTCTCAATGTTTTAACAAGTAATAGTTTATTTGCGTGGGAAGCTATACACATAGAGCTACAACAATTTACCTACTTTAAAGCTTTTACTCTTTTGCTTTTATAATCGTTAATTGTTCTTATTGAAGTATGTTATATAAGGGAGTATATATTCCAAAATTAATTTAATTCTATATATTTTCAAGCTATATTTAAATTAATTAAAGTTTTGTTTATTTGTTTCATATTTAATTTTAAGTTTTCCTTGCGATGACATCCAGTTTCGGTCACAAAAGGCTGGATATTTTAGTTTACACGATTTCGACGCCTCTAGTTCTTTGTTTTAGCTCTCTATCCTGAAACTTAATCATACACAAAGCAACCAGTGAGATTTTTTTATTTAAACTAGCAAAAGTAGAGGACATGAAGCAAATTCCGCCCCTTTTTCACTCTTTTTTGCAAAATTTAATAACCATAAAGCTGCTTGTAATATGACCGGTAAGGCCTGTTAGATCGATAATAAGGCCTGTAATAAGGTTGGTAGCCATAGTTGACAGGGTAGTCAGAATACTGGGAATAATCCATAGAAGGAGGACCGTAGGATGTTGGGGACGGTGGAGCAGCAGCAGGTGGGCTGCCAACTGGAGGCGGGGGAGCGGGAGGTGGTGAGGAAGGTACTGGTATCTGTGCAGGAGGAGGTGATGATGGTAACGGTGCTGGAACAGGAGGAGGTGGTGATGGTACTGCTGGTGGAACAGAAGGAGGAGGTGATGGTAATGGCGCTGGAACAGGAGGTGGTGCGGATGGTACTGGGGGCGGAACAGGAGGTGGTGGGGATGGTACTGGGGGAGGAACAGGAGGTGGTGGGGATGGTACTGAGGGCGGAACAGGAGGTGGTGGGGATGGTACTGGGGGCGGAACAGGAGGTGGTGGGGATGGTACAGGGGGCGGAACAGGAGGTGGTGGGGATGGTACTAGTGGCGGTGGAGATGGAGCTGGTGGAGAAACCGTCGGAGTTGGGCTAGTCGGTGGAATAGGTGCACCAGTGTAGTGTGTCGGATGTATTGTGCTTGGAATTGGAGGAGTTGGCTTAGTTTCTTCTTCCTCCTCTTCCTCCTCCTCTTCCTCTCCTTCCTCTTCGTTGTCACCGTTATGTATGGCGTAAACTGTCAGACCTGTAAGTCACCGTTAAAAATTTAATTGAGTTTTTTTCCTTCTGTTTTATTTTAACACGTCTGTAACAGCTGTAGTAACTGTCTAAGTTTCGTACGTACCGTTCCATTTTCTGTGTCGCAGTCCATTTTACCCTCCTCCAATCATCTCCACCACCACTCAGATTGAAGGATATATATACCGTAGGATACAGAGCTGAAAAGCAAGTACTAAAACACGAGGAACTCTGGAACACTCACAAAAAAGGTCATGATAAGGGTAAGAAGTTAACGGTTTGGCTAGGCTTGGTTTTTTTATGGAAAGGATGAGCTTTTGGAAGGGTGTTCCGGACTGTTCTGCGGTGTCCCTGTGTTCGTGGTTCCTGGTTTTAATACATGCCGAGCTAAAGACAGAATCGAGGTCAGAGCCCTTAGCAAACAATTACTTTCTGCACGATTCAAAGTGAAACCTTTGTCATAAAAGTAACTAGCCAAATAAACAGACGCTTCTCTTTGCTCCTTCATTTCACCATTTGCGACAGAGAAACGTCTAGTCAGGTAACTGCTTAAGAAGTCTGTTTATGTCTAAGATTAATTTTCGACTTAAAATTTCACACAATTCATCGGCCATGCTATGTAATTACTATAGACTTTCTTGGTTCGAATTTCTGACGTTACTTTAAATGGGTTTAGCATGGGTGAGGGGTTACTTAACGTATGACAGAGCAATAAAGTGCTCACTTAATTTCAAGCCCATTAACTTACACTAAGTTAGGTCTTTCTATGAGATGCTAATGTAGATTGTTCATTGTTCCTCAGAATCGACTTTATTTGACTGTGTTCGACTTCGTTTGTAAGGCATGTAGTACATCACAGGTTGACCAAACTGAGAAGGTGGAGGTGGTGGAAATGGTGGTGGCGCTGGCGGTGGTGGTGGTGATGGCGGTGAAGGAGGAGGAGATCGAGCAAGCGGAGCTGTAACTACGACATGATTGTGTGGAACTGACATAGAAACCATCATTATCATCATTAATCAGTAAGTTACATTCACTCCATAAAACGTTACAACCTTGCAACGTTCAATCTGGATTCCGAAAAATAAACATATTATAGTTGTTCGACCATAAGAGTTCTACTAGACCCAAGGATGCAAGGTGATTTATTTCTTCCCATTGAGGTGGCGGGTGAAGTATTAATGAAGATATAGAGTGGCAAAAGGAAGGGTGATAATGAGGGATAACGAAATGTTTCTCGGCTTATGTTATCTAAGAGGAACAATAAGTACAGTTAGAATAGGCGATATATAATTGTATTATCATATTGAATCAGTGCCCCTTATCCTTCATTTCTTGGGACAAGGAGTTAAAATAAGCGTGAGGAAATGTATTGCTTTTATTATTTATTATTATTTATTTTCCGTTTTTTTTTTTGTCTTCTTTTTTTATTTCTCGACGAACTAGGAGTATTCTGCTCAAAAATCGAAAAACAGTAAAGTAGCGATCTTCTTCAACTTGAAATTAATAAAAAATTACACGATTATTTATAAACGTGTTTACTTACGAATGCAACTATTTCCTTGCATCTGATATCCCGGTAAACATTGACACGCTCCTTGTAAACAAGTAGAGTAGACGGGGCATACTGTAGGACAACGCTTGTGACGAGCTAAAAAAAGGGTTTTTTTAATATTTGTGGAGATGTTCGCCTACAACAAGTGCGTTTTTCTGATTAAGAAACTGCCTGTAGTTTTGCAAGAAGTACTACAAGAACATCACGTTAATGTTGGTAGTTTACTGACATTGACTTATGAGCTGTGACCGATCAATCAATTGCGGGATGGGAAGCGAAGGTAACCCCCAATGTTAGTGACGATAGTATTTTAGATACATCCAGAGGACTCAGTCTCAAATCTCTGATCACCATTGACAATAGCTTACCTTTGACGCATTCATATCCTGTTCCTATGTAACCTGGCATACATTTGCAGCGTCCTCTGACGCACAAGGCATGGACATCACACTTAGCACACTTGTCAACTGTTGAATATGACGTCAAATATCATAAACGCGTTTACGTGTATTTGAACAACAAACATTCACATCCATTCATATAACTTGAACGTTCGAATATAACCAATTTTCTTGGATATAAGCGATAAGGATTGATTTAATATCGGATCCTATACTAATCATTGCCACATTTTCATTGGTAGTAAGTCCCTATAGCATTCATTTGTTTAAGTCAAAAGTTTATAAAAGTATAGCACGATTGACAAAATTTAATTTGCAAACCACGAAAAGCTCGAGCTTAAATCAAAAATGCGTTTCAGTTTCAATAGAAACTCCAAAAAATTTTAACTGCCAAAGCAAATAAGCGAAATTGTAATCTACAGTACTTACTATATCAACTATGTTTATAGCATGTATTTTAACCTCCCCACCAAGTTCCTGAACGATTAATATCCAGGCCACTAAGGAAATAGATAGTTACAACTGTGGCCACAATCACTACATATTGCCCTCAGACACCATAACGAGCAATTTAAATTCCTTGCCTTCACAATGTGCTCCGGTATATTGCAAATCACAGTGACAATCATATCCACCAAGAACTTGAACACATGTGCCGCTGTTGAGGCAGGGATTTGGATGACAGTAGTCTTTAGTCGGAGTAACTGTAACGAAGAACGTAAGCAAAACAAACGTTGTCAAAGACGCAAAAACTACTGAACAGTCCATCGGACCGTTTGCGGCAAGATGACATCAGTTCCTTAACACCTGTTGGAGTTTAAGAGAGTCGTGCCTTCAGTACCACTAACCTGTTAAAGACCGGCTGAGTAGTTGAAAAAGACTTAAAAGTTCAAGATTTAGTGATATTTTAATTGGTTTACCTGCTGTTTGATGTCAAAAATAGAAAAGTAACCTCCCTCAAGAAATATATTTTGATTTCCAAAGTAAACAAAAGAAAGAGAATTGGCCGAAGGAGATTCACTACTTCTAATAACGCCTGAAAGGGGTAATGATAACACTTAAACAAACCAAACCATAAACAAAACGGCTGATTAAGCGATAATTCAAGCGTACGAAAAACGGCAACAAGTCGTTTTATTGCACCTAATTGTACCTTTTTAGTATGCCTCGGCAGTATAACAGGCGGTGTGATAGAGCCATGGTTCGTATTTAGGCGAGACGCACTTGAGCTTAAATTCCCAGGACGAGTCCAAACGAGCCTGATGTACCACCAAAGCACACCAAAAACGGACGATTAAGTTAAGCTGCTTTATGATTGGTTAATCAAGGATTTGGGTCTAGTTAAGTCCCAAATCAGCTCTCTTCTAAAATGGAAGGATCTTGAAAGTTAATCATTAACGATGCTAGATGCCATAAAGTGAATTTCCATCATAGTTCACCGCTTAACAGTTTGTCACGTAGCAGCCTCAACTTGTAGAAAAAAAACACTGTAAGAGTATTCTGTTTTGTCCAGGACCACAACGCGATGGAATAGCTGACCTCAGACCCTCAAGTCTAACGTGTTAACATGGTTTTTCCCAAACAAAGGAGTTTTATAATTATCATCTTGAGCATTATTTAGGAAATAGTTATAGTAAACTCTTCAGCTGATCCAACAAAAACAGTCCACTACTCGAGTTTGGTGATATTTTCAGCACAGAAAATACATAAAATAGTGAGAGCAAAAATATCACCTATTTTCTTTTCGCATCGCTGTCCAGTAAAGCCAGGCTGACAAATACAAGTTGGCGTGTTGCCAACAGGTTTGCAGATTCCCCCATTGAGACAATAACCTGGTGTACATATCTCTATAAAGAAGAGCAAAAACGACACTCTGATATCACTTAAAATATAGTATCATAGTTTCGAGAATTTATCAATTATCAAGGAGATACGTAAAGCAGCCAAATTAGTAATGCTATTTTTATATGTAATCCATGCAGACAAAAATTCTGATGCTAATTACCACTAATAGTATACAAGATTTCCTTTTTCAAATAGTAAGATAAGGTGCCCTACACCCCGTGAACGCTACTGTGCAGGCTCCCTGAAAAGCGCAGGTCGAAAATATAGTAAACTCCCCGGCTCTTGATTGACAGGGATTGAGGTAGACAGGTAAGTAACTCTCAAGTGTAGCTTGATAACAGACTGAAAGGAGTTTACTTTTGACAGTCCTGTATAAAATACCGTGTGTGGCGAAGCAAGCAAAAAGAGGCATGAAGAATAGCTCTGACTATACGTAACTTATGTACTGAGAATGTAAAAATCTGCAGGTTATGAACTGGTCTCCTCTTTCTCTCATATCCACGTCACCCAACTTCAGATTTACTTTATCAGGATTTTCCGGTGTTTGTTGATGTGGAAGAGTATTTGGTCTGATATCGCCTTTACATGTTTCTCCTTCAAGACCTTCAAAAAAAGTCTATTTTGCTTTACCGAACAGGAATTATTCCTTACCGTTTTCGCAATGGGTCCCAGTGAATCCCTCAGGACACCTGCACACGTAAGCTGTATTTGTATTAATGGATTCACAAGTTCCTCCATTTCTGCATGGGTTAGACAAGCATGGATTGTTGGTTCCTGTAAGTGTAAATCAAATATTCGTTGAGTTATTTCTTATAATATGTTAAAGGGCTGCAATAGCTCATTCAGGTCACACTATTTAAACGATTATTAAAGACAAAAATGAAAAAAGAAATGATGTATTGCCACTAGTCTTCCTGTAGCTAAGTTTTCAGAGCATTCTTTGAACCCGTGCGCTATAGGTTCGATTCCCGTAAGGAACTCAGAATTCTTTTTTGCCCCACACTCGTGCCAACACTGAGGAATTACCTGAGAAATTAGTTGTTATTCATATTCCATATACTTTTGAAATACCTGATACTAAACGTATAGAGCTGTTTTGGAGGAAAAATGTAACCAAACAAATAATTTAATCAGATAGTTAAAAAAACGAAAATGGATTGCCTTGATCTTGTATTTCCGTTCCTTGAGAGGTCTATCAAGTCTAAAGCAACTTGTAAGATAAAATAGGCCGCAATGTACTGACATATTTTTTTGTTTGAGTTCCATTTTAGCTTAGCTCGTAACCAAAGACGGTCAAGAGCCATCAAAATTAGCATGAAAAAAATCGGAAACCGTTATTTTGTCTTAATAAAACGAGGATTTACAACAGCCGGCAACAATGCTGTTACAACTGTGTATTACATCTTTAATGGCAGGTCTTCTCTATGCAGCCGCATTGGCTACACACTAAGTGAACGTCGCATTCAAGATACACTTATTATAATATAAATGCCTTAATAACATAGCACCTGTGTATCTTAAGGACCTCTTCTGTGTCAGGGACAATATCAAGAACTTGAGAGGCATTAATAAGATTGTTTTGCCTAAGGTCAATACGACCAAGTACGGACTGAAGTCCGTAAGATACTGGGCGGCGAACACCTGGAATCAACTGCCAGGTCGCGAAAGAACAAACGCAACACTACAGGCCTTTCGCAATGCTGTGCACAGCTAGATAGTCTCTTTTAAAATTCAATGTAATTCTTATTTATCTATTTAATTTTTTGTTCTGTATATATATTTGTTTGTTTTTTTTCTCGGCATATTAGCATATGTTTGCTAGAGGCCTAGTCAGCCCCCGTCGGCTCCGAGGTTAAATAAATTTGATTGATTGATTGATTGATTGATTGATTGATTGATTGATTGATTGATTGATTGATTGATTGATTGATTGATTGATTGATTGATTGATTGATTGATTGATTGATTGATTGATTGATTGTAACCAAGTCACACAGTAGATACTGATTTAAATGCCAAAAAAAACTTTTCATGCGTACTTCCAGCGTAACATCCGTCCTCTCTGAAATCCATCTCCTCACTTTCACAGTAGCAAGCACCGTCTGCATCACATTTCTGCGCGTAAACAGGAGGAACTGCGGAGGGATTACCTTTAGGGCAGCCGCAATCTTAAATTGAAGGAAAAGGAGATATATTAACAACCAAAAGAGGCTTAACTGATAAAAGCAACATTTATGATTTTAAGAAGAGTAAAAATAAAGGTCATTGGTATAAAAGTCTACAACATATGATAAAGACTAAGACGGTAGTAAACTTGACAATTCTACCCAACAATTTTGAAAGAACATAAGTTGTAGTATTTTTATTGAACACGGTTCACTTAATGACTTCTATAATATGAGAACAGCCGAGGTCATTATATTATTATTAAACTGATTTCCAGTTCTTTTGCCAGGCCAAAATGTAGCCACATTATGAAGTCCTTTTTCTACCAGAGAGAAAAATAAACAAAAAGTAACCATTATACAATAACTGCATAGCACTGGCTTAGGATTGTACCAAAACCTGACTATTCTGTTACCTTTACACGTTGGTCCCGTGAACTTTCCTTTACATTTGCAAACCGCCTTGCCGTTTTCATCCACGCACGTTCCTCCATTCTGGCACGGATTACTTAAGCACGCATCAATAGCTATGAAAAGTAATAACAAAACCGATAACTTAAGGTTTGATAAATATTGAATTTAGACATGAGTAAATTAAACTAGAAAGCGGGAGGGACAGGGAGTGTCTCACGCAGCCGCTTCCCGTTCCCTTTTTCTCCCGGTGTCAGCCCCTTCTTGTTGCAAAATATTATGCAATATTGCAAGTTTTGTCTCAATTTCTCCCAGTTTTCGCCACCTTGGTAATCCTTGTTTCCTCTCTTCTCCTCCCTCTCTTCGCCTTTCACAGAGTTCCCACCTCCTTTCGTCCTTTAACTTCATACTCCTGCACCTCCCGCCCCCCTCCCCCTCTGTACCCCTCCCTCTACTAGAAACGTTTTTAAAAAGATAAAGCAAACACATGCAATTGGATCGTATCATGAAATGAAGACGGATAGTTATAAGACGGACACTCTTTAGGCTCGTACTTACGAAGTTCGCAATTTTCACCAGTGTATCCATTCTCACAAACACATTTAAAGCCGCCGTCACGTGTTTCCACGCATTTTCCATCATTTTTGCACGGATTGGGAATACAAGCATCTTTTACTGAAATTATGTTAAGATAAAACGTCGTTATAAGTTAAGCGAGTTGTGTACGTTTTTGTTGATCCTGTCTAAAGTTAGAATTGTGAGACAGGAATAACTGAAACAAAACATTCTTATCGATGACTTATTACAACTGAATGGAAAGTGGACGCTAATCTCTGATTAATTCATGCAATCTTGCTTTAGACAAAGTAACCAGGCGGTAATCTGACCAACATATGTAATTCGAAAACCACGTGACGTATTTGTTACCTTCACAGTGTTTGCCACTTGTTCCTGGAAGACATTCACAATCATACTCTCCATCAGCGAGTTCTTTGCACTTAGCTTCGTTCTTACAGGGATTTGGATGACAAGGGTGAGGGATTTCTTATCAACATTAAAAGAAAAAGATTAGAAAAAAATTAGAAACATGGAAGCAAAATTAAAGTTACTCAGGTAAGTGCGGAACAGTACAAGATTATCGCAAAACTAAATCGTTTTTGAGATGCTCAGCTGAAATCAAATAGTACTTTCTGTACTGAGTGGCAGAAATACTACCTAGTCTAGCGAGAACACTGAAACCCACAATAACACCTAAATCACGTAAATAGCCTTTCTAAAGATGGACCTAACCTCATATACAATTTCTCCAATAAGGACACATTTTTTCAGAAAAACGGAATGGAGTAAACTTGGGACTGGTTACTTACTTTTACATGTAAAGCCGTCTCCATAGTAACCTTCCACACAAACACAAGTGTCATTTATGCATTTGGCATTGATGTCACACTTCTTGCATATATCCACTGCAGAAAAAAAAACTAGAAGATTAAAATCATAATGCCTTAAAATAGCTCAAATGATGAGACATGCTCCAGAAAAACATGCAGATAAGATAACCTAGTACCGCCAGTTTTTCATTCAATTTATGGTCCTGTTTTCTAAAATCCTTTAACTACCTCGCAAGAGAGTGCAACTCAGCTGTTTAAGGGCGGAGCAACGTATATCAGCCATAGTCTTGATGAGTTCATTTCAGAAGGTTCAGCCCTAAAATAATCATTTTCTGATGAACTTGATGAGATGATAACAAAAAATGGTCACTGAGCTGATTATGTACCGCTGTGTTATACAAATCAAACATAAATGTTACGTTATTTAGCAGACTAGTCTCCATAACTTCCATCTATTTAAAACAAATTGTTCTGCCTCTACTCTGTGCTTTGTAGGGTATGGTCAACTCGTATTTCTTTAGAGGGTCAACGTTTTATCACTTCTGAGTGAGTGCAGCATCAGTAGACAGAAATGATTAAGAGACGTATTCACCAGTTCTTGTGCCTGGTGAAACTTTTATTTTGCATGTGATTGCTGACTATCAAACGTGTCCTACCTTCGCAGTTTGATCCAGTAAAGCCTGCATGACAGATACATAGGTAGTGAAGAAAGCCTTGGTTCCATCTATCAGGATAGGCACTGTAACCGCTGTACGAGTCAATACAGATACCGCCGTTCAAACAAGGACGATTGTAACACGGATGAGGAACTAGAAACAAAAATGTATAATGTACTGAATAGACCACTAGAGCAATACAATATTCTCGTACTCTACTTATAAAAATGTAATTGAAGATGAATTTAAATACAGGCGTTTAATTTATTTTATTTTCCAATGCAATGTTGGTAAGCTCAGAATACCGAATGCGTCTCATGAACTCAGGGTTGAACGCAGGTATTGTTTAGCAAGTACTTCATATGTGATTGCAGAGTTATTGACCGTTTTCATATTACTTTATATTTGAAAGAATTATGTGTGTTTAGGTGAACTTTTCTCACCGAGGACACTTTGCTGATGCTTATTATGAAGTGTGCATCTCATTAGCGTTCAATCCTGGACATAGTTTATCTGCATGAACTTTGGACAGAAAAAAGGGTGTCTAGAAATACCTATCAGTGCTGAAAATACCGCCTTATAGCTATGATAAAAAAAATCAATGCAAGAGGTAACTGTGTTTAACGTACTTTCACACTTATTTCCCTTGTAAAGCGGAGGACAGTAACATTTGGAGTGGCCATAGAACACTCGACAATGTCCACCATGTAAACACGGGCTAGGATGGCACACGTGACCTGTGAATATTAAATAGAATAAATGAGCTCGTGAATCCAGCCTCTTCCTCGTGACAGGGAGCTTTTACGGCAATACAGTATATGGTCACTCGTTCTTGTCCAGATTGACATATTAGTCAAATTTGTTATTATCAACATATGAGCATAGATTGTAAGTGATATAAAGTCATGTTTTAAGTTGAGTGTGTATGGCTCGTGACAAAGCAACATAGCTCCAAACGTCAATAAGAAACCTTTCATTGCTCCTAGTTGAATAAAGCAGTTTATTTTTATAGTGATTAATATCGGATTTTAATGTCTGCTGTATATTACATGATTTTGTTTGTTTGTTTGATGTTTATGAGAGCCCATTGTGTGAAAAATACGTACTTTCGCAGTTGCTTCCAGTGTAGCCCAGTCTACATGTACAGTTATATCCAAATCCATCTTCGTGGCAAGTTCCAGCATTGAGGCAAGGGTTCGTGTAACACTGCTTCGTCTCTAAATTAATGAGAGCAGAAACAATCAAATTCGTACAACTTCTTTAGCATCAGTTAAAAAATCATGACCTCAAATCAGATCGTGCAAAAAACCGGGAAAAAGAGGCAGTGAGTTGCCAGTACCTTTATAAGAATTGGATATAAATACGAGAAACCTTATAAACAATCTTAATTTATCCATGAAGTTATCTTACAGTAAAAAGTGCACGAAAAGACTGTTTATGAAATCCAAACATTAAAAAAAAACACTTGTCTATCCTATACCATAACTCATCCAACGCCTCGGTTAAATTTTCTAACATGGGCGAATGAGTGTCATGGCACCGCTTAATCACTCCGACGTAAAATATGGTTTCTTTATCTGCCTGGTCCCCACCCACTCCCGACTCTCGATCAGAGTCAGCGCTCAATCGGCCTTGGAAAAGCCTGTGGATGAGGCAGTTTCTTTATTTAAATAATCTTTTAGCAACTTTAAAGTCTGTACCAGTCATCCATATTTTAGTCCTAGCTGTGACTAGAACCTTTTTTTGTTTGCTCTGGTTATCTAATATCTAATAAAATAAAAGTTATTAATTGTTATTTTCATCCACAATGTTTTGCTGTCAATTGGGTACAAATGTAATTAGTGTGGTTAAAACAAAGAAGAAACTTCATCACCTGTACACAAAGTCCCCTTGAATGATGGAGGGCAAATACAAATATATGTATCATCTTTTGACTGCTGACAAGTTGCTCCATTCTTGCAGGGATTTGGATCACACTTGTTTATAGCTGAAATACAATCAACGATTTATCCAGCACCAGTATAATCAAAAACTAATTAACCGAAATATAGCAAGGGGACGAATATTACTGTGTTTTGGAGAAAAGGTTGTTCAAAGAATTATTGGAATCAATAATTCTTTGATGAGGGAATAACGCTCAAAACGTAATCTTTCCGAATTCCCTCCGGCGGTTAACATAATTTTATCAACAATTATTATATGGCCGTGTCTCACAAGGGCTGGATACTACCAAATTAGCGAATTTGATTGGCTAGAATCGATATTGACCGCGGCCTAGATTTTTCCACCTAGACCGGTTGCACTTGCGCTGAGAAAGTTACAAACAAAAATGCAAAAACGTTTACTTTTTTTCTGCTAAAAATAATATTTTAACCGAAAAAAAAAAGGCAAAAAGAACGAGCAAGCTTTGGCAAATTTTCGTTCAGTTCACAGGCACAAAATCAAAACACCAGCTGGCGCAAGGCCAGAAGTTAAAAGCACTGAACACGATTAAAAGTGAGTAAACTACCTGTAAGAATATTCTATCAGATGTTATTAAAAACTAGCAATGGTATATTGCAATTCCTGAGTTTTGATTGGTTAACAGTTCATATACCATTGACCATAAATATCGTAGCCGATACGCGTCAACGAAAACAGCTGGGGAGCTCAAATATTGCAATTTTTTAGGGCGTTTTTAATTAAACAATTATTCCACTCGCGCTTGTTGGATATGAGATCGTTATAGCCAACTCGGCGTTACGCGCCTCGTTTGCTATCTACCATCTCATATCCAACGCGCGCTCGTGGAATAATTGTTAAATAGAGGCTAGAGAAATTGAAAACACATATACCTGTGGATGATATTGACCTTCTCTTGTTCAAATAACGCCGTTCAGTAACAAAATGCCAGCGAGTACGGTGAACCGAAGCACATTTTTAAACTTAAAAGCTTTCTTTGGCCATATAATAAACATCTTACTAACCGAGCTCAGCCGGCCTGTATGGGAGAATCTTGACCTCGGTCCTGAGAACAGACGTCACTGCGTCCGGTCTCACGACCTCGGTCAAGATTCTCCCATACAGACCTCCTGCTCGGTTAATAAGAGCTAATTAAAAAACTCAGTTCCAAAACTGTCTGTCCGAAATTTTTGGGTCTTAATGTTAGTGATTCATTTGATCGCGAACGTATAAAACTAATCACGTTTGTTCTTCAATATATTTTTTCATTCTTAATTAGATTTTTTCTATGGCCTAGCCGAATTTTAAGCATAACGTATTAATGTATTAAGACGGAATCCACCAGGAAGTCGAGTAATATTTATTTAAGTTGGACAAAAATCGAGTACCAGAATAATTTAAATCCTATTGCGTTATTTTCTACCCTAAATAAAAGGTAAAGATGTAAGTAATTATCATTGATAACACCAACAACAATTTCTTATCAGAGTCTTAGAAAATGAATTTCAAAGTTCACAAGCTATAGGGAAATTCTCACGTGCAGCCATTTTGTAAAATCGTCTTTAAGCGATTCAGTGGAGTTCAGTGAAATTTCAAAATTTGTTTTCGGTGTTTGGTGTTGTTAGAAAAGATTTCTTTTGATAAGATATTTGAAGCAGTAACACAAAAGTTTGCAATAAGGTGTAAATAATTTTGGTACAACAATTTCTTATCAGAGCCTAAGGAAATGAAATTTAATGTT
The DNA here is from genome assembly GCA_963693305.1 of Meandrina meandrites. NCBI lineage: Eukaryota > Metazoa > Cnidaria > Anthozoa > Scleractinia > Meandrinidae > Meandrina > Meandrina meandrites. Next base: position 18,365,496 of record OY855907.1, on the reverse strand, counting down.
CACAAGCTATAGGTAAAAGCTCGAGTCTTTTAAGCGATTTAGTGGAATTCAGCGGAACTTCGAGATTGGTTTTCGATGTTTGGTGTTGTTAGAAAAGATTTCTTTTGATAAGATATTTGAAGCAGTAACACAAAAAGCTTGCAATAAGGTGTAAATAATTTTGGTACATAATTTTGTCCAACAACTACTCGAAGTCCTGGCGGATTCCGTCTTAATTCAATAACTTTAGATATCAAAAGCTTATAACTATTAATAACTGACACAAAAATTTTAGAAATTGCACTTACAATCACAGTGTTCTCCTTTGAATCCTTCCTGGCAGATGCAAGAAAACTTTTCCTCGGAATCAGATCTCGTACATACACCTCCATTTTTACAAGGGTTTGGATGACAAGGGTTGGGCTCTGCGAAAATAAGAGCGAAGGGATATTCTCGTAGCGTTCCTTTATTCAACAAAACTAATTAAACAATTGAATAAAGGCAAATTGACTAAGTTGTAAAATTCTGTTTGCAGTGGCACTACAATTCATATAAATCAAGTTGCTCCTAAAGTTGCTCCTAAAGTTTCTCGTTCTTTTTTTATCTCTGTTTAATTATTTCACTTCGTTGAAAAGTTCTAAACGTTGGTATCGTTTTTATTAACAAATTTTAGCCCTATCGAAAACTTGTTCTTCGTTCGGTTTTTAAAACTTCCTACGCATTTTGCCCGCCGACCGATTATTTTTGCTGGGCATCGCCAAAAAAAAAAGTCTTCACTCCTTTCTGCGCAAACAAACGCCGAACGACTGAGTCAAAAGTTCCCGGCGTTGCAGGATCGATTTTTAGTGGTTTTAAAAATAATGACTGGAAGTAAAACACCTAGGGGCTTTCTTTCTTTTCTTTCTTTTTGGCAGCCAGGCTTGTGTAATTTAACCGGACATCCAATTAGAACTTTCCAGGGTCACTAGCTTACCGACCGCTGCTCAAGGTGAACGAGGACTCTGGGTACGATATTGTCAGAAGGATTGTTGATTCTAGTACTCACGTATTCTCTTTAGACCCATTTATTTTTATGTAACATATTTCTGATTGTATGAGAATAAGCTGTGAAATAAATAACTGTTTCTAGAGTAATATTATTTTGTTACTTATATTTCGAATAAACAAGCTTTATTCATACCTTCACAGACAGCTCCAAGAAATCCATGAGCACAGTTGCATTTAAATGCACCAGAAATTTCAGTACAAGTAGCTCCGTTCTTACAGGGATTTGAAGCGCAGTAGTTTCTATCTAAAAAGTAATATTAGTAGATCGATAATTATTCTCTCTATACATACTCCAATTGGATCATTTTTGCAAACGATAGTTTTTTCATCGTACCTTCTATTAAAAACTCTCTGAAAGTTCTTACCTTCGCAGTTCTTGCCCCGAAATTCTTTTGGACATATGCAAAAGTACTCATGAGGTAGCTGCACGAATATCCCTCCATTCTGACATGGATTTAAATGGTCTGCACGAGGACAGGGAATAAAAAATTGCACCTTGTTACATTCGTTATGCGGGTTTTGTAGGACGTATGCCTGCCATGCTTTGACTGTACAATAATGACGAAATACAGTTATAGAGAATCTATACTATCTCGAAGATATATATAGAAGTTTTTTTTTTCTTAAATCGTTTAATCGTTTACATTCGCTCCAGACCTCCGATTGTCCGAAGACGGCCGCGTTCGCAAAAAAAATATATACGACTCTAGGAAAAAAACATATTTTCTCAAATTGAACAATAATGACAAAATTGCGTGGACTTGTGTATTTCAATTTACACCACTAAAAAAAGCGTTCGCTTTTATCACTTTAATGTAAATGTTGTAGTTTTGATTTCACAATAAAGGGTTTAAATTTTGCATGAATTCATGTTGCGAATCACCAGTTAGCGCTAGTCATGCAAATGACGACTCTTTCTTAATGGGGAAAATCTTTAAAGTAAGCCATCACATTCGTCAAATGTGTCTCTAGCGTTCCCAGATCCCGATAATCTTTGGTTATACGAGCCAAATTGATTGAAAAAATAACATGTTTGTTTTTATCACTTATAACAGGTTTCACTAACATTACTGATAAACTAAAAACAAAAAATTGTTCAGCAAAAATTTAAATCCAACCCTCTAAGTTTGATAAGATTTTCCGTTATGTTACAATGACAATTTAACGAGAAATTGATTTTGACGAAACGTTTAAAGCTTTCAGCAGTTGACCTACTAAATGCTTATGCAACAGCCCACAATCACTATTCAAGACCAACTATGGAAAGTATTTTCATATTCTCATTCGTTTACTGCATAGATACAAATACATCTCAAATGTTTCACAACAATATGATTTTTTTAAAGACCGTTTCTTTGAGCAAGTAGCTACAGTCTTTCACAAAACCTCAATCTAGTCAGTCAACGAGATAAGGACTTAATAAAAAGACATCTAGAAATGTCACTTCAACCAATAATTTGTTTCCTACAAATTGTTGAAGTTATTACTCACAAGCATTAAGATCATTACTGAATCTTTTAACTTGATAAGACATTCCGGGCGACAAATTTCAAGTGTAAAGAAATCACTTTCCAAATCAACGAGTTTACAACCTACTGGAGCTTTTGTGTCCTGTGCGAACCTTCACCTTAACCTAATTTTGTTATTCAGTGGTAGCAAGGAAGCTTATACTCACATTTGGGACGCAAATGAAGATGCGAAACATGTACATGTGATGGTACAGCGTACGGTATTGGAAAAGGCTTTGGCACATACTGAACGGAGACTACAGGATACGGCTTTGGTACAAAATGGACGTGATGATTCAAGAAAGGTCCGTGAATTAGAGGATGATGCGGATACTCCATAAATTGAGGGGTAAACCCGTTGATGCTGCCCAAATATCTTCGGCTTCCACTTATCTCCTTCACATTTTTTGTTGCAGTGGTATTTTTCTCAGTTTTTACTGCATCAGTCGGGTTTTCATCTTTCACCTCTCGTGCACTTACTCCATGTATTATGTTTCTGTTTTGAAGTGTCTTCGTCTTTTTCAGGGTTATCGTATGGCGTTTGCCCGCGGCAACGACGAGCGAATAAGTACATATCCAGAATATTTCATATGCGGCTAGGAGTTTTAAGAAAAACATAATATTTGTTAAGGACTTCAGAGCCTCGGGGAAGTTAAATTATTCCATTGTTAAAAAAGATACACTCTCTCGCCTAAACTAGTGAATAATTGATAGAATAACTGGTGCGTAAAAGTGGCATCTTTTGTCGATTTTTTCGAAAAAATCTAGACAGCGATAACAGTTAGTTTTGTTAAACGGCTTATCTTCTCTGCCTACCCGTTATGGACCTAAATATAGACTAATATAAACATCAGTTGATATGTTGTAACAATCAAGCACTTCTTGCTTCTCAAAACTAAACTAAAAGAAAATGTGAAATAGTGGCTGGTGCTACGAAAATTACCAGAAATCCGTCAATAGAGTACTTGCACTTCCATGCAGCGCTATAATTCTTCGAATCCTCGAATGGAAAGTCACCGTTCATGCGAATAAACCTTGACATTTTTCAACAAGTTTGTGTTAATATTCAGGTAATTGATTATTCAGACATTGTATTTGTTTAGCGCAGAGGTAATTGCCCGGGGGAGGAGCGAAGGCGTGTGGGTACTCTCTGTAATGAACAACAAGGGGAGGCTTCGCCATAAAGGGCTAACTGTTTTAGACTAGAGGTTGGTATAGGGTAGGGATTTCACGTGTTAAAGTATAGGAAAGGGTAGGAAAAAACCCATTAAGACATTGGGCAATTCAAAATATTCGGACCAGACGCGCCGTTCAGAAAATGGATAAAATGTTCCTCTTGTGTAGTATTGGGTGTCTCCCCCACCCCCCCCCCCCCCCTTCCCCATCCTAGTTAAGGTAACTGGGGACGTCCTTATTCTCAACCTTGTTACCCACTTGCCATAGTAGACTAATCACCAGTTTAAGTAGTTGTTAACTTCAATTGAACGGCACATCTCCAACTTAACCTTTTTAACTGAAACAATGACAGCAAGAATATATTTACATGTCACGGTGTACGACTGGAGTGAATTATATATTATTGCACGACATTTACTGTCAAGCGCCTAGAACCGTAGCCAACCGACAAAGTTTTTGACACCTTTTTGACAAGTTTTTGATTACTTTGATGAGATTTATGGCTTTCGGTTGCTTTAAACTACCAATCAGATGCCTTGAAAAATGGAAGGCGTGGATCAACCGTTGCATGATTCGTCTTCATACGTCAGAGTTTGAAAGGGTTTCAATTTCAAGTCTTCTGAGTTTGTAAAACCGGTTGAAACTGAACGTTTCACGGATCGTTCGTATAAACTGTTGTGCAACCGGAAGCCATCAAACTAATCAAAAACTTGTCAAAAAATATGTCAAAAACTTAGTCGGGTGGCTACGGTTCGAGACGTTTGACTGTAATTCAGGCAAAGCGATAGCAAAAACGATTTTGGTCCTGTTTTATCGACAAAGAATAATGTTACATGACTGTAATCATCATGTATTAGTAAGCATCTGATGCATTTGACGTCTTTTCTGCTGAATATTTTCCTTTTGTTTGAGATATATAACTGATAAACATAAGTAATTGTCATCTTTATGCAGTAGTAGTAAGCAAGTTGTTTTTCCACGAACAGAAACAACCTGCCTCTGAATCGAACTAAGTTAGAAATTTCACCACCCGCTTCTCTCACTTCTGTTTATTTTAGTTTCAACGACTGCAGCCGGTATCTTTACCAAACTTTGTTTTGCAACCAGTTTCACCGGTATTATAAACAAAACAGATAGCACTTAACTGATATACTCTTTTTTGAAACTATTTTTTTTTTTTTGCATGGCCAAACATTTTAAACTGATCAAAAAAAAAATAATAAACACAAAATCATTATATGATTATTTGAGTAGGAGCTCAGTAAAATAAACCTTAAATCACAATCATTTGATTTTTATTGTTACTCTATCAGTACAACACATCATAAGTCACACATAAGTTTATTAATTTTATTTTGCATGTTTACGATCACGTAGATAGTTTTATAATGCTTCTTTTCTTGAGTCACTTTCCACTCTATCTGCTCGTTATTGATACACCTAAAATAACGTGACCTACAGAGACAAGGAGTAGTTGGGAAAGTTGTAAAAATATACCCGATTACAATGACTTTTGAATTCAACTTCGGAACACCATTGCTATACTGTTTTAGGATCCCCCCGCTCCCTCCTATCAGTGTTTGGAACCTTACTTTACAATCTTGTGTGAGTAAGGTTGCTAGTAGGTCAACATTGAATAGTGGAGAGGAGTGGAAGGAAAAGAGTACAAAGATTCTTAACACTTTTGTCTGTGGTTGTAGCTACCTATTTGTTATGTTCGTCTCCTTTTTACTTAATTCTAATTGCTACTTTACGTATTCTGGAATTCGTCATAGTTCTGCAATGTTATCCAGTGTTTTATTTCGTTTTACACATTCTAACTTAATTGTTCCAACTTTCATCACAGTATATTGGTAAAATTTAGAGTAATTTTGTATACATTTGTTGTTCAATGAGTGTTTACCATCATTAGCTTGCAAAATCATTTTTCCTTAACTAAGCAAACTATTATCCTCTCTTGGGCGTCTAAAATGTTCTGTCAACATTCATGTCTAACAATGTCAGAGTTTTAATATGTTAACCAACTGTAGATAACCATTCATATAAGAATGGCAAGAACTTAATTATTCTATAAGTAAAGTAAAATGATAACAAAACAACACTTAAACTTTTCAGTGGAGGAATGATCTTAACGACCGTGACATTAACTCGGGTTCAAACTAAACCGGATGCTTCAAAAATTACCCAGGCTCTGCCCTGCGATCAGTGTCGTGTCCAGTCCTCTTTCACTTAACCCGGCACGCCTTTTGGTGGTCTGACATGCTGGTATATACCTAACTGAAAAAACGTTGAGCATGTGAAAAGCCTAAAACCACGCACGATATGACCCAACGGTATCCTGGGTAGGCAGCATTGATATCATTATGTTTACTCTGTTACAGACGGCGATTATTTTTTCCCGATTTCCCAGTAAACATTTGGGTCGCATCGTTCATGGTTTATGCTTTTCATGGGTCAATGATTCTTTAATCAGGTGTATATAGTATCATTCCTTGATATTTCAAGGAATGAAACACCGGCCGACGTTTGGGTTATGAATGTTTGACCATCGAACTTTTGACTTTATTCCATGTGACACTTAATTTATCTCATACTGGTATTATGGACTACCATAACAACCAGTAAGGTTCTATTATAAGTAACACAGATAGACTGCTAAAAAAATGATGTATGAGGTTATTAAGATAAATTTGGCGTCGCAATATTCTAAAACACAGATCATTGACTAATGGCATAAGGATTTATAATTCGTAACGTTCATTGACGACCAAAACACAATTTAGGGTCTCTTTAATCGACCATTGGATATCTATATAACTTCTTCTTGGGGATAGCCTTGTTAAATATTTTTTCGTGCTTTTATTACGAAGTTACAACATTTCCATTGCACAAAATCATACTCCGCATAATTTTTATTTTTATACCACTTCCATTAGCTCTGAAATGTAGAAAACTAAAAACTATACGAAATGCAAAAATGGGTGAGGCATATTATTTTATTTCAGTTATATACTAAGTTAGGAAAACTTTTTATCTTTTTGCTTCATGATGAAACTGCGTTTTTGATTTCATGTCCTGACCACTGACCTGTGGATGAATAACAACAGTATATGTAATATCGCAGTCTTTTTTTCTAGAACGATGCATGAAGAGCAAATTGTTGTTGGAAGACAAGAGGCAGATCCCAATGGTCAGATCATTTGTTTCGCATAATTACTTCAAGGCTGATAGCAACTCGCAGCAAGTGATGGCATTGCATATTTTATCCCGAAGATACGTTACAAACTTATCGTTAAAATATCAGCTTCGATTAACGGGTAAATTATGTCATTTGTAAACAAGAAAAAGCAATATTCGTGCACAAGAACTGAGAGTGTGTCATGACTGACAACTCACAAATGGCCAAAATTTTAACTGACAAAAGTTTTAAAACTCGTGTCTCCACTTACAAATAATATCCTTGGCATAACCTTAAAAGTAATTAAATGCAAATTTGCACTCACCTTTTTCCTAAAGAAGGTAAGCAGACCCCTTGAACACACGTGTTTGGAGGATGACAGTTGTTACATGGATTAACAGCTGCATACAGAAAAAAACAATATTACTTGTTAAAAAGAAAACAAAAATATCGGTCATAGCAACTCATCATTAACTAATTGACACTTTTCGTCTCAAAAAATGTGCAAGCCGCGAAGCGTGTGTGGTGGGAGGCTTCTTGTATGCTTGTAGGTTCAAGGTCATAGAATTACCACACGTTCGAGGTTTATCTCGTTTTCCATGGCCGTTTCAATTTTTAGTCTTAACTTTAAATAAAAAAAATAGAAAACGGTATAGCCTGGAGCACCTCCCAAAGACCAACCCCTAACGTCCTCGTTCGTGGGAGGTGGGCAACAATCAGGGCAAAGTACAGTGAGACCTAGGTCATGAGGCCGCTACGGTAGCTGTGAAGGCCGGGCATGAACCCTGAACAAGCTAGCAAATAGAGGAAATGGCTGGACTGCTGTGGGCCAGTCACCCTCTCACTTCAATGTTATGACTATGGAAACCAAGAGGCCGTATGGGTCGCTTGGCGCTGAAAGGACTGGTGATGATGATGACGACGACGACGACGACGATGATGATGATGATGATGATGATGATGATGATGATGATGATGATGATGATGATGATGATGATAGCGTCTATTGTTTGGGAGCTACATTCTCCTTGCGTCTCCATAATTTTAAGCTCTCTAAAACTAGCTCTCGTGTTTTTGTAACAGGTTTAAAAAAATAAGATTTTCTTTTCCTCGAATTTGTAACTCACGTGTGCAAGTATATCCATCTCCATTGTAATGCTCGATGCAAACACAAATCCCATTCTGACATCGTGCAAATGGACTGCACCCTTCACATTCAGCTGTATCATCTAAAAGGAAGAACAAATAGGTACTAATTATAGGGAACATTTAGCCATAATTATGCGGGTAGTGCTTCAAGATCAGTGGTCGTAAAATGTCTACAAAACCACTGTTGAGCAGGAAAAAATAAAGAATGGTGTAACTTATAAAGCATTTGCGAGCCTCAGGTCCCAACGTCTCCATTTCCACTAACTCAGTCCATCTGAGCAACAAAGAAGTTGTCTTTGACCTCAAACCAAGAGGGAGGTAGCTTATTTTCCAGTCCTACGTTTTTAACAAGGCGAATAACCTTTTCTGTAGTAAACAGAAGATGGAACGCAAAAACCAGTTTTAATCCGGCAACAACAAGAGTCCTTTTATCTGGCACACTTTTCTTAACTCCTCAGACTGAGGATACCATTAACAAATAATGAATATTATCTTTGCTACTTGCCTTTTTCGCATTGGTAGCCGTTGCCATAATATCCAGATTTACATCTACAATGGCCATTTGCACACACCGCGTTGACGTCACACTTTTCACATTCATCAACTGTAAATAGACATAATAAACAAATGATTAAATTTTACAAAACAAAGCAATTGATAACCAGTCACCATTTTAAGAACAATAAAATAAGAAAAGGTAATAACTATCCTTACTTTCGCAGTTAGGTCCGCTGTACTGGGTGGGGCAGGCACAGTCGTAACCACCTCCGTTCTCCGTACATGTTCCTCCATTCATGCACGGGTTAGGATGACACGGAGACTTTCCACCAACAACTCCTGGTACTCCTGGAACACCAGGGCCACCACCTACAAATAAAATCTCAATCTTTTACACTTTTCATAGTAAGATGCGTCAACAGTCCAAACTACATTCTTTTATGTTGAAATGGCAAACATCCCATCGCCCCTCTCTCGGGAATTAATTGTTAATTGATTGTTTAAATTAACATTTTCAAAAACGACGATACAAAATTATAAATCCTGTCAGATCTCCATACATTTCTGTCGGAATAAGATGCAAGTTAATCGTCTGTTTTAAGATATATCATATATTAATTTGTTGATTACCTTTTGGCTTTTCACAAAATTCTCCTTCGAACTGTTCAGGGCAGCTACACACGGGCTTGCCATCCACTGGTGTACACTGACCTCCATTTTGGCATGGGCTAGGCTCGCAGGGGTTTGCATGGCCTGTTCCTAATTCACAGTTGACGCCTGAAAAACCTTCTTTGCAGAGACACTGATAGGACGATCCCTTGTCTAGGCACTCGCCACCGTTCTGGCAAGGATTGGACTCACAAGGACTGGCACGTCCGGGTGCTGTCAAATAGATAGGCAAGGTTGGTGAAGGTTCAAAAATAGAAAAAGCAACAAATTCTACTTGTTAATAAAGCGTTACCTGAAAATTGTTAAATATCAACTGCACCTGAATTACTGTTAATACATAAACGCCATTGTAAACGAACTTCAAACCGCAATTGTAAACGAACTCACAACTGTTGACGATCGTTGGACGATCGAAACATGTCTTGTGTCAAAATGAAAGTAGTTGTCAATTTTTTAATAATACATATATCTTATATTATATTAATAAACAACGAAGAATAAATTATTAATTCAAATGATTGTTTCGAATTTCCTCCCAATTCAGTAGTCACGGTTTTCAAAATCCAATCAGCCTAGTGCCCATCTCTGTTAAGCGACTGTGGCAACCTTTCGGCAGACCCGATGAGGATTCGTCTATTGTTTTTACCTCCATCAAGCGGCTACCAAGAATTAAATACACGTACATTGGCCTTGTTTTCAGCAAGCTCATTGAAGATGAGAACCCGAAATAGGAAGTGACAACTGTAAAAAAAGCATTCAAGCAAACGCTTGTTATCGTCTTGACGCGATTTCGTTATCACTGAGCTAACTGATTATCTTTTAATTTGCTGGCAATAAAGTGATTTTCCTACCACGTTTTTTCCAATTTCTATTTAGTAGCCACTACCATTTTCCCAATGATGGCCTTTTTAGTTCCAGGTTTCTCACTTGCAATTGCTTACAAAACATATGAAAAAATTCTCTGAATATTCGACCTTTTCATTCGCGAACTTCGCGAACTCGCAAAACGCAAACTAATACAGTCAAAACTCTGTTTGAACAAGAACTGAGTTCTTATTCAAGCAATGTTCATGTGCACGCAAATTTACATGAAACCAGAATGAGTTTCATTCCGGGATGATTTTTGTTCCAGAATCAAGTTCGTACTGCATTCACATGAGAAAATCGATCGGCTCAGCCTGTTCTCGCGTAGGCTGTTTTCGCGCCAGATTCAAAACAAAGATGGTGCGAGTTTCGCGTTAAATGTTCCTGTCCCTATTAATGGCTGTATCTGGAATTTTAACCGCATTTTGGCTAAAGGGCTGTTTCTTTGCGCCAAACAAACACGTTTATTCGCTACGAGTTCAAACCTCCCTAGTATGAATATATTTGCTGAACCTTCGTTGTCCGCCATCTTGTAAACGATACGCATGCGCTAACCGCCCCCCCCCCCCCCCCCCCCCCCCCAGAATACGCGATTTGTGATTTCATCTCGGAATGGAGTTCATTTCAGTTTTACATGATACCAGAATGAGGAAAATGAGAAAAACCGGAATGACTTGTGCAATAGTTAAAGTTCGTCTCCGTATCATGTAAACAGATCCAGATAAAAATATGAGAATGGAATGAACTCGTCCTCGAATGAAAGTCATTCCGGTATCATGTAAACAGTCATTAATTCTGTTTACGTTATTATAATTTGTTCAGTAGTTAAATCTAGTCGAGTAATGTTCACATTCACGTGCGTGCGCACAAAAGACAAGACAAAAAGTTAACAGGTGGGCAATTCATTTTTCACGGAGCCTCTATTCATCCATCCATTCATTGATTGGTCAGAAATTATTTTTGGTGATTTTCATCGGTGCAACAGTTGCCACACACCCGTTTTTTATAGCGGAGCTCCCGCGGGCGCCGAAGGCGCCCGCGGGCGGAGCTCCATACCCATAGAAAATGGGAAATCCATCAAGCCAAGAAAATTTGGTGGTCGCCCGCGTCCGTACGTACGTACGTACGTACGCACGGATTAGGCCTGGGACGAGTTTATCTTTGTCCTTGATTTGGAGTCCTTCTTACGCAAAAAGTAACACAAAAACATTTTTTGGTTTGTTGAGAGTTAACTTAAATGTCATAGAAACTTGTAAGAACACTTTATTACTTCAGCATTTTTTTTTCTCATGTTTTCTCATGATCTGGACATTTCATTTCAACTTAAACGAAGCGGTTGTATGAAAAGGCGGCAAATAGTTGGTACGTTGTTCACTTTTTAACCTGAATAAAAGACACGAAGAAAGATCAAAGCATGCTGGAAAACATAGTTCTCCGTGAATATTTCTCGCTCTTGTTACTCATCCACATCATGAAAACTCATGCCAAATGATTTACGGCAACCTCTTAACGGGAAGATCCGAAATAATTGCCGACTTGAACATGATATACATCGGACAACACCGAGAGTTGAAGCACTGCGGCTAACCAAGGCTGAAAAATTAATTGCGCTGACACTGAGCTAAGATAAAAGTGAGCTCAGAGCCGTTGAAGTTCACTAAGTGATGGATAAAAGACTGTTAACAGCTACACCGAAAGGAAAGGAGAGATCAATCTTCGCTGATAATTCAAAACATGTATATGCCGCTGGTGTTGGAGTAAGCCGTACAACGAGTGGCGTTTTCGTTTCTGATATATATTGTGCTGGTTTGAAATTTTTGCCCTGCAGAATTTTACAAGCCTTCCCCAAACTTGAGGTAACAAACGTAAATGTATATATGCAGTAAGCATAAGTTTGATTTTATTGTGAGAATCTGTTTATACTATACTTCATTTATGAACGAATTTGAAGTAGTGTCGGTTTTCAGATCTTCCCGTATAATTCAATTAATGCTGCTCACAAACCTGTTCATGTTTGTACATTTCATACAGACATTGTTTATTAAATATTTCGTTTAGGTTAATTGTGTTGTGCTTTAGTTAGTGGAGTTAACTGTGATGTTCATGATTGACCATGATTGGATTTTGATAACAATAAGCTTATCAAATTATTAAGTTTCACGGATCAAAATCACGATTTCGCTTTATAAATTACAAACTACACGTACAGAAAAATCCTGCGAAACAAAACCGAGTAAAACTACTCAGCGATACTGCACACCAATATATATTTAAGCGATCTATTATCCAACCGCTCTTTTTTTTATACTCGCTTGCATTTGTTTTGTTTCTCTCATCAGCGAGTGTGTTGAAATCGTAAACCAATATTTCGCCGATTTCGTTGCGAGTTACCTGTGCTTGGCTGAGCAAGTTCAGACTTAACCTTCCGCATATTTGCTTACCAGAAATAAATAAAATTGAATCAGTTCTCTGCATAAAATTCTGTAAGGCTTCTAGCAAGGCGTACGGTAAAACAGAATAAGTTAATCATGCAACCAAACTGCAACGAAAAGAACACGGTTCAGAACAGTCAAAACAACATTGTAAGGTTACTTTGTGCACCACTTTCCAAATCACAAACTGCCACAATTCTTACACAAAATCTGCTTTAAAATGATTTACAAAACCGGAACCATCAATTTGCAGAGTTTGTTTTCCGCCGTGAGTTTTGTTTGCCGTAGCGTGAGTTCATTTTGTTTACTGTGTTTAGCAGCTAGTTTACTTAGTTTGTTTTGAAGTATTTTTGTTTTTGCCTTGAGTTATTTTTTTTATGCCCTAACTGTTTTGCAGTAAATCAAAGCAAGACCAAGGTTCTTTTTTACATTGAATAAGTCATAAAGGTTTATTAACATGCTGTACAGTAAACGTTGTATAAAGTTTTACTAAGATTTGTGACCATTTGTTGTTGCGCCTACGTGCGTACGTGAGGAACCCAATAAAGTGCACTCATCATTTTTAATGTTAGAACCTGTCATAGGCAAAAATTTAGAAGGATTAACCTCGAAATATATTGACATCGCCTGCGTCAACAAATTAACCATGAGAGGTTTTTACATGTAACTATTAAGTTTAACCATGAGCGATTAAAAATTAATTTATTTTGAACCCTTATGGGTCACTGTATAAGCTTAGAAATAGGGTGGCTAATTATTTGTTAACACTGTAATTAAATTAGGAAAAAAAATAATAAATGGGAGCTCCGCTTTTAGGCCTGCCTAAATCTATATATTAGGAGTTAGTTCATCCTAAACTGGTGGCAATTACGCGATAATCTCGAAAGAGGAGGTGTACCACGTGACCAGTGGTGGCCAGTGGGACAGTAACTAAGTGTCGGTTGAAACTCAGTATTTTCAATTAAGCGGAGTTTGATTCTTCATGGCATACAACTCTTATATTACCTTGTACTGGCACTTGTGTTGAGTCAAGTCGTACCATTGCTAAAATCTATGAACGCTTTGTCATTTGCGACCATGGGTTGACCGTTACAGTTTTAAAAAGATATAATTTTATTAACGACAATAATTTCACCGCGTTTTGTTATTCATAGCATATGAGCTAATAGCCGAACCAATCAAAGCACTTGTTGCTCATATCGAGGGGCTGCCTTTACATAATATACTAAAAATAACCAAGGAAAACACAGGCACTCGTGTTGTGTGGTTGTCTACTTACAGTAAATCTATGTCACGCGCGACCAGTATATTAAACACGTGATCGAAGTCTTCCAATCAACGCACTACTTCGGAAGCGTGACGGATAGTCACGTAGGAGATCTCATTAAAATTTGCCATATGGGCGCTTCTTTTTTAGGATATCTTTTAGCAAAGAAGCTGCAAGGGGGACAATCTGGACTTCAAAGAGAGACCATCAAGTAATTCTGTCCATTCGTCCCTTGTTTAGGTGCAAAGTGAAAAGAGGCGGAGAAGTCGGCGACTTTCTCAGCGAGCATTTATAAACTATGTAGCTTTGCCGTATCGACGCGGGTCTCCCGTGCCGAGAGACACAAGAGGCTTTTAACTCAAGAGTTGTATATGCAAAACAGGATAAATGTAAATATGTCATAGGATTATTGTTTGAAATGAAAGAGTTCATCTCGTTTCAACAAAGAATATAAATTTGGATAGATCCAGTCTTGAGGTGCGTTCAGACAACGCATTCGTTGCACCTCTAGACCTTATAATCAGTTTTGCTCTCTCTGATAACAACGTACAGCTATTTTATTTTTGACTGTGTCACTTTGATTGAAATTTGAAATCAGTGGTCGCCATCGCGTGAAGTACCTTAAAATGACTTTCCCCACGGGAAACAGTGAATTTTGTTACTCGAGACCCTCCGAAGGGAAGCTTCCCGTGGAGACACTCTTTATTTTATTATACCCCAACTGAAAATAATCGCCCTCGTTGTCGCCCTAGGGAGTTATACAGCTTTGACGTGCGTCACGTGATACGTTCTCGTCCAACAGAAAACTACTTTTCAGTTTGGGGGTGTAACAAATACTGTATAACGTCTGGCTTTTGTGTCCTGTACATCGTGTGGTGACTTAGGAAAATGGCTTTGTGTCATGCTTGGCTTTCTTAGTTGTGTTTCCCTCACTTCACGACGTACATCACAAATGCACATATATCTTTAATAAGTTACCGTATGGTACGGTAATTTATTAAAGATACAGCACAATGCAAAAATGAGACACGAAATTTAATGGCGATTATGTTTAATGAGTACATTAGTGATAACATGTTTTGCTGTGAACCACGTCTATTATATTTGTATTTTTATTAGCTTCCTTGTTGATTGAGTTCAGACATCAACTGATTTGCTGTCACTCTACATTTCACCATTATATTTCTTATCATACCTCTCAATATAATAGCAAAAACACATGCATATATTTGTGTTAGGAATATCCACTCAACACTCAACAGAAAATTGTTGCAGTTACAATTATGAGTACATCTTTTGACGCCAAGTTTTGTTACACAAGGAAGGAAAGAAAAAGGAATGTTCCAAGGGAAGAAACTGAAAACTATTTTCACTGTGTTAAGAATGGGAGGATTCATAATGTCGTCACGTCCAAGCTTTCAAGCTGTTTTCGTATTTACAACACATTGTGAAATTGTTGACTGTGCAGTTTGTCTTTGTCCAGTTAATCCAGTTGTGTATAAGGTGGTGATAGAGAAGTTCAACGACTCCCCGGAGGTCCGTATGAACTCCCAGGACTACCGGGGGGACCGTTGGAAGAGGACGAGCTCCCTGGGCTACCCGGAGGACCATATGGTTTGGGGCTTGATACTGGGGCACTAGGAGAACCTGGTGGACCACCGCTAGAAGGTGACACAGGGCCACTGGGAGAGCCTGGTGGGCCCCCGCTAGAAGGTGACACAGGGCCACTAGGAGAGCCTGGTGGGCCCCCGCTAGAAGGTGACACAGGGCCACTGGGATAACTTGGTGCTGTGTTTGAAATGAAAAAATAAACGTTTTTAGTTCATATCTGTTCTACGACACGAAAAGTTTGCTTGGTCTTACTTTTGATTCGCGTCGAAGGTGAGACAAAGATGGATGGCTAACTTTGATACAAGTGTCAAAGTAAAACAAGTCCTTTGATATCACCTTTGACAGGGATTTGACGCGTGTCAAAGTAAGAAAAGATTTAACGCGAGGCAAAGGTACCTTTGACACGAGTCAAATTAAGTCACAATTCGCGGTACCTTTCTCTCACCTTTGATAAACGTAAAAGGCGTATTACCTTTGATCGAAATAAAAGACGGCCTCCATAACATAGGTATCCCAATGGTTTATTAGGGTTAATACTGGCCTCCATTTCAAAAGGGGAAAGTTTTATACAAGAATAGTTGTGACCAAAGAACTCCATTTTCTGCGCCTGGCTTTGGCTTGAAACGGATTTTAAAATGCGCCGTTTTTCGCAATATCACTGCGATCGACTTTTCCACTTCGATTATCTTGAATTTTGTTTAAAAAAAGATTGTTTGATTATTGAAATTAATGGCTGCAAAAAGGTAATTTTGCAATGATCGTAAATCCAGCATTCTGTGGACGCTTCTACAGTAGCTTTCCCATTGCGATTAGAAGGAACTAAACTGAAAAGGCAGTCGTTTTAGATTCTTAAATTTCTAAATTGATATTGTGAAAAGGAACATCGTTCTACACATTGCATACCTTTCTTTCACTATATAGTTCAAATTTCATATTTTAAATCCTGTTTTTTGGGCAGACTATAATTTAATAATGTTGCACGACAGTGTCCATGAAAAAATTATTATTCGTATCCAGTTAAGCGATTAGCCACGGAGAAATGGCAAATGGCCGCTTGATTGGGGTTCATTAGAAATTAGCATAAGGCGTGGTAATAAAGTCACGTTATTTGAATACGAACACAGTTGGAGCAGAATCACGGCATCACATAACGACGATAATTTGCATGTGTTTGAATGTTTTTATCACTCGTCACCTTCTGTTTAGACAATGCCAAACTACGTCACATTCTTGCTGGCCGCTTAATAGCGGTAAAAATAACAGAAATACACTGATCAGGACGACATGATAAAGGTTTTGTTGACACTGTTATATTGACAATAGTTTGGGGACTTTGATTACTGTTCCCCTGTAGGGGTTCCACTCAGTACATTAGCACGTAAAGTATTAAAACGCTTTGCAACCGATATTTCTTTTCATCAGTGCTGATCAACATTCTGGTGTCAAAAAATTGGAAATTGAACAATATATCACAACTATTGTGTACTTACATCCTCCTCCATCTTTAGGCGAGCACGTCTGTCCATCACCGACCCACCCCTCCATGCACACACAGTTTCCGTTGTCACAGCGAGCGTGCGAGTCGCATTTTGCACATTTATCAACTATAAATGAAAATGATGAAAAAAACAAACTAGAGATTAAATATGTCTCCACGACCATTCTGGTAAAACCATCAAAGTAGCCACGATCTAAAGGTTTTGCATAGAATTCAAAGGAAAGTTATAACTATGTGTACTACATAATAAAATTGTTTTTGGACGCTTAAAAGTTTCGGTTCAAATATAAACCGACGTTTCGGCACTGCTTCCTTCATCAGAGTAAGAAAATATTCAAGCATAACTATGTACTACCTTTGCAATGACAATGATATCATGGAAATATTTAAATGTTTTTAAACATTTCTCTCAGTATAATTGCTTAAACTAAATGATAAATAATTACAAATACGAATTACACAATGTTTCTTATTTTATAATTGTTTTTCTACTTACTTTCACAGAAGTTTCCCTCGAACTGTGAAGAGCATTCGCAGGTTGCTACTCCATTCATTTCTTTGCATGTGCCGGAGTTTTTGCAAGGATTTGGTGAGCAAGGATTTGCTTCTGCGGACATGAAATATTCCCGGAGCTGTAAACTCTGAATTTACGATACACCTTGTTTTGTTATTTTATTTAATTTTCATCTTGTGAAACGTGTGGATATACAATTATACAATTCAAAAGTCGGCGCATTAAAATTAGGAAAAAATATAAGCAGCGCCTATTTTCCCGGAGAAGATTATTTTCTCCTTGAGCTGCAAAGCATAACGGAAACGCAATATCTCTTGCACTTGAAACTTGTTTTAATCAATCTGTCGTTATTTTGTGACTAGGTTGTTTTTTTGCTCTTCATTTTACAGAATCTATAAGAGTTCAACTTACTTTCACAATCATTTCCTTCAAAATTGCTCAGACAAGTACACCTGTATCCATTTTCTTCTGGGATGCACGTTCCTCCATTCTTGCACGGATTTGGAACACAGTATTGTCGAGCTAAAGTAAAACGATTTAGATTAACAAAACTAATCAGAATAGAAATGGACATGGGCTCCATGGACATATCAGTATATTTCAAAGCTTAAAAAATCATTAACATGTTTTCACTACACTAGAGCGATTTCACAAACCTTGATTCTTACATGCTAATGAGAATCGTTAAATGCTAATCAGGAAGAACAATAATATTTTTTTGATTTGTTTTCGTACCAGCGTGCGTACCTGTGTCTCACATGATGTGCCAAACAACAGCAAAAAAACACTTGTGTCTTGTTTGAGCTCTTTTTATATTGAGGGTGAGAGTGCAATCTAAAGGCCACTGTAGATGTGATTTTTGTCTCGCTATCTAGTGCAATTTTATCGCCCACGGAGTTCCCCGGAGCTCGCAATCAAAATCGCAAGTGTAAACTAGCGGCGATAGTATGTCAGCAAGCATTTAGATATTGCAAACTAGCACGTGCACAACTGTTCATTGTGTGCGTTCTTTTTTGCTCTTTTTCATTAGCATTTAACGATTCACATTAGCATGCAAAAATCGAGGTTTGTGAAATCGCTCTATTAACCCAAGATTTGTTAATAATGATGATAATAATAATAATAATTATAATATCTAATATTTAATTTTGTTGTTGTTATTTGCCGTCACTTACTTTCACAGTGTGGTCCAGTCCATCCAAGTGCACATTCGCAGTCATAAGATGAGTCGGTTGGAACACACGTTCCACTATTTTTGCACGGATTTGGATGACATACATTTTCTGTAAACGAAACATAAAACAATATAGCCCTTTCCATAAATCACATGCATTATTATACTGCAGAAGATTAATAAAGGAACACAACCCTAAAGGCTCCCTTTTTAGTAGATCTTGCGTGTACATAAACATGTCAACCATTTTAAAGGAAATTTCATACCCTGAATTTCTATCGGGAACGTTAACTAAACACGGGCATCACTAGTGAACACGAGCTATTATAAAAAGAGAAGAAACTAATTCTTAAGAGTGAAAATTAAAATTGATCACATCGCTTCGGTCTACAAACCATTTCCGTGCACGTGGTGTTATTTATATATAAATAAAACATCTCTAGACTCATTGGAATCCTAAGCATTTTCTCCAGGTTATGAACCTGAACAAGAAAAAAACAGCTTTGCTTTAATTTGTTAAATTATTTACCTTTATTTTCTAGCCAAATGCATGTGTTGTGGATTTGCTGAGTTTATCCATCGATTACAATTAAAATTTGATTTGCGAACTTTAAAACACTGATACCTACTTTTGCATATCTTTCCATCTCCATGGTAACCTTCTTTACACACGCAATGTCCCAAAATACATTCTGCATAGGCACTGCAATATCGACAACTGTCATCTGCAAATGGAAAGCATAAAATGCACTATATATTTCATTTTATAACACGTCATATTTAAGTTGAAATGGAAGTAGAACCTCGATCCATTTCCTTGCAAGCGTAAATCGACAGAAAAAAGGCCGTCTAGTTTGTTAGGCCCGTTTCAGAGGCCGTACTTCACATGAGCCGAATCGAATTAGCTAAAATTAAGTTCATGTGAAATACGGCGTCTGAATCAATTCGGAACGGCTGATTGAATTCGGATCGGCTCAGCCGTTCTTCCCGCCTGACTCAGCCAGGAATAACGCCTGTGGACAGGCTTTGATTCAAACACCGATCTTCACATGAGCCGATTCGAATGCATAAATTATTAAAACTTATTATTGAGCTGAATGCATCATTTTCCCTACTGAATTTAGTTCGGCTGAATTAACCTCGGCGTCTGAATCAATTCAGCCGATCTAAGTGATTTAAGTCAGCCCAAAATCTTAATTCGATTCGGCTCATGTGAAGTACGGCGCCTGAACTGGGTCTTTAGTTACCTTCACAGTTGTGACCAGAGTAAGGCGACAAACACTTGCAAATGTAGGACATTCCATTCTGCTCAGTGTCAATAATTGCAGGATTAGCGTACATGCTAAGCGATTCAAAGTTGTTGTGTAGGAAGTAAGTGTCCACGCAAGTTCCTCCATGTAAACAAGGGTGGGATAAACAAGCGCTCATTACTGCAAAAAAAAAAAATAATAATAATAATGAAAAAAAATTGAATGTTGACGTCTGTTAGTTTTCAGTACTAAAATACATGTATATGTTTTCCTTAAGACCTGTAACGTGACATGCAATTTATAGTTAAATAAACCCGCCATTGTTTTATGGCAGTTCGACATACTTACATTCACACCTGTCACCATGGTTACCGACTTGACACACACATCTGTAAGAGGAGCCCTCTTCAAGGCAGGATCCACCATTGTGACAGGGATTCGGTCTGCACACGTGATCTGATGAAATATATAATACGCAAGTGTTGGTATGACCTCTAAGTAGGTAGAAACGCTGTGGTTTAAGAATCGAGAATTTTCTCAATGAAGCTATGAGAATAGATTAAATTCTACTGATTTGACAATATTTATTGTAATAAATCATCTAGGAGATTCGTCTGTCGTAAACAGTTAGACATTAGGCCCCATAAGATGTGCAAGCTTTAATTTTATAAATATTTTGTTGTTATTGTTGTTGTTGAAAAACAGTTATCATTGTTCTAACATGTTAGATTAAGAAAATCATATATACTCACGTTGACAGTTCATTCCACTGTTACCGACTCTACAATTACATCTGTATCCATACGTCTCATCAAGACAGGTTCCACCGTTCATACAAGGATTAGAAAAACAGATGCTTCTCTCTGTAAGACAAGTGCCAGACTAGCTGAGCGAACTGCCTGTAACAGTCATGCGTCGCATGGTGCGAAAAGGGCTGATGGAAAAACATTATTTTTACTGCTAAAACATTATTTTCACTGCCCGATCTCGCCTTGGCGCCTTACGCCATGCAGTAAGACTTAATAAAACATTGTTTTTGTTGTAATTTCTACGTTAAAGACGTCACCACCACACTTCTTGGAGTTTTATGCATGTATGTTTAAAAATATTCTTTACATCGACCTTTTTCCCATAGAACCCTACAAAGTGGTACTATCAAAAAAATATATAATATACCTTCACAAGTTACGCCTTTGTAGCCAATAGGACAGGTACATTCGTATCTCCCTCCAGTTCTTTCTGTACATGTCGCGCCGTTTTTGCAGGGATTAGGAAGGCATAGGTTGATCTCTTCACAAAGGAAAACAATAATTAGCCAGCACAACATAACGTACTGCTGTACAATACATGCAGATCATATATAAACTCAAGACATATTCGAAAATAATGCTAGCTTGCATCTGGCTTTCAAAACATGGGAGTTGAAAGTAATTGTACTGCACACTAAAGTAACAGAAGCACATACTGTTTGGCGCAAATGGCAAAATTTTCCATGGTGATTAGCTGGATTGTAGCAATGATGAATGCAGCAAGTGGGCATGAGATCTTTAATTTCTAAGTGTTCTAGAGACCGAAAGTAAGGTCGATCGGGAAACGGATTTCTCATCGCTGTCATAGATTGCGGACTTGTTGACTCACACAAAATATGGCGAACGCCAATTAGCGCGTAATGCATAGTGGTCTGTTCTGGGTGTTTAACAAATTTCAAATTATGTTACCTTCGCAGTTTTTTCCTTTGAAACCTTCTCTGCATGTACACTCAAATCCTTCCCCTTCATTGATCCCTGTGCATGTACCGCCATTTCTGCAGGGGTTTGGATGACACTTGTTCTGTTCTGTGTAATAAATTGAAGGGTGAGTCATTTTAAAACAGTTTGGTATTTACAGTAAAACCTCTTTTAACCGCGAGGAGACAAAGTTTTTTTATTTTGTTTTTAAACACCATTATCATAATACATTACGTAACATGAAATCTATTTGGAGCATGAAACTGGATAAGAATCCAAGTAAATACATTTTATAGTGTCTCTTGCACCTAACCCGCGTGGTTTGTTTCTAGATTAAGGATTATTATCACGCGTATTTTCTGACATTTACATATGATATGATAATAATCTCAGGATCCCCATGTAATATTCAGCCATATTTAAAGTAATTTCTTGTTTGAAAAATACGGTCTGGAAAATGAAAAATAATTATTTCCTGGCAGCATCTTAAGCTTTAAGGCTTTAAGTAGTGTTAAATATTTTAAATGCCATACCCTCGCAGTTCTCTCCACGAAATCCTTTTGCACATGTGCACTCATAACCTTGTCCAACGTCATAACAAGTGCCCCCATTCTTGCAGGGACTGGGCTCACATTGACTTCTGACTAGAACATAACGTTAGGTTTAGAACGAGAACGTTGTAGCTTAGAAAGGTCAAAATTTTTCAAACATCTTTAATACATAACCAAATAAATTTAAGTTAAGGTAAAAGTTCATATTTTAAGAAAGACATGACTGTGCAGGAGTTAGCTGACGTGACATATTAAACATAGCTTTATTCAGGTCTAGACTGAAAACAAGGTAATTATCCCCTGACAGTGACCTGTTCTAAAGGAATCATTAGTATGCGTTTCGGAGAGATGCACTTGATTTTAAAAAGAAAATCGAACGAAAAGAACAATATAAAATTTAACAAACATTGTAAACATTGTAAGCATCTGATGATGTAAACGTTAAGAATATCCAGCCAGGACACAAACAGTACATGTTCTGATATGAAATAAAAATGGGATTTTTTTTAAACCTCGAATAGACTGCAAGAGAGCAGCCAGAAGAGCTAAGAATTATATAACGTGGCGCCATTACGACTTACTTTGATTGGTCAATACAGTAAAACGCCTTATGGATATCAACTTACGTTCACAATGTGTTCCCATAAATCCCGGAGAACAGGTGCATTCGTACCCATGGGCCACCACGGTACATGTCCCTCCATTTTGGCAAGGTGTTGGCTCACACGTGGAATGAGCTAAGGTGTGAATTAACACACTAAATTTAACATATGCCGTGCGAACTACAAAAAAATATTAGCACTAGTCCTATTCCTAATAAGCGATTCTGCGTGAAAATAAAAATCAATATTTTACAGGTCTATAGATTACTTTTGTTATAAAAACCTCATTTCAATTATTGCGTTATGTCGTCTAACACCTTACACAACATGCCCTTAGCATTAAGATACTTAGATTTTTCTCCTCAGTTTTGTCCTTTTTTAGTTATCAATATACGTTCATAGTAAACGTGTCGTCTATGGTAGCTCTCAATTTATAAATCAAAAACTAGCTAGGGTTCATCCACAGATTTAATTGTCAGGGCCGCATAAATCGAGCAGAGGTCTGATTCTGAGAGAGGTGGTGGCCATCTTTATTATTTCCTATCGATTTTTGGTGCAAGCAGCAAAATAAACCACCAGCAAAACCTCAAAGAAATTTAAGTTTAACAATTGAAACCGTGTTTTCAAAGCAGGTTCCGCAAATCATAACAACAATGAAATGGCAGAATTAGGAATATGGCGTTTAAATGTCCTTTTTTATTAAACAGTTTTAAGTTTTATTGCAAGACTGTGAATTTGTCCCTCGTAGCGTCTGATTTACGGGGACGCCGGAATAATATAAAAGGCTATTAAGCAAAAACCAGCACTTCAAGAAAAGTAATTCGTGTAGTCATATCATCATTAAGAATGAAAAATAAGTTTGTTTAGATTAAATTTGTTAGTTTGTATTTATGCTACTTTTAACTCGTAAGAATAGCAAAATACAGATCAATAAAACACTTCTGTTATTCTCAAAAGACACACTATTAACAGTAGTTTACGAAGAATGCGCATTAAACTCTCTATTGTTACAGATTTATGTTCCAATGAAAAAATTCAACATTCAGCCGATAAAATGCTATTTTTTGAGCCGTCAGTTTTACGACAACCCCACTATCATTAACACCTCTGCCCTGAATTCCTGGAAGCGAATTGCGACCTCTCACAGTCAATAACAAGAGAGCGCGAAAACCTTTTGACCTACCTGGATGGTGGTGAACTATAATTCTGTGGATATGAGGATGTGGGAAATTTAAAAAAGGCATTCCGGGCACGAATTGTCTTTTCCTTTGCGAAGCATCGTTCTTCTCATGAGATTCTGCCGCCTTCAGCCTTTTGTTGTGTTTTGGTTTGTGGGCCAAATTTCTTTTCCGCTTCACAGTGTTAACGTTTTGTTCCTGACGCCAGTCTTTACTCCATTTGTTTCCCTCTCTTATCGCCTCAGTTCCATGCAACACGAATATTAATACGTAAAAGGTTAAAATTATAAACAGTTCTTTCATGTTTCTATTATTATTTTTCCCATGAAGATAAACTCGATAAAGAAGTCTAAACTGTAGCCATTTTTCGACAAAGCGTATGGTTGTTATAAATTAATGATGTCACGTGGTAAGATATGACAGAACAGGTTGCTTCCGGCATTTTATTGGTTCACACAAAATCACGGGTCAGTAGAACCTGTTGGCGATTAGCCGCTTGTAGACGTTTATTCAAGGTGAACCTTTTTTATTGGTTATAAATTAACAGTAGTATTTTTAACGCAATGGTATTTTTAAGGTTCAAAACCCATCCCTTTATCGTTCATTAAAAACTTAGGCTTTTCCGAAAGAAATGATAAGGACTCGTATACTTGCTGCTCAGAGTGAATGGATTTTTTTTCGTGTTAAAACAATAAAGAAGTTGGTCGCAAATTAGGAAAGATGAGGTACTTCCCTTTTTTTTTCCTTTTAAGACAAGTGTCATATGGAATTAGATTGTTCTTCTTTGCTTTTTATTAGCATTTGAAAAGCTTGTGTGGCAAAGGAGAAAACTCATTCCAGTATGGTAAAGTATGAAATGTAAAGCCTTCACCCAGCACTCTATCAGGTTGCCCAGTCTTATGCGATGTAGTACGTGTGTAGTAAATTAGTTAACTTTGGAGTACAGGAGAGCAATTAGACTGGCAGTGAATGTTGCGAGGGCAAAGTCGATGGGTGATAGTTCTGAAAAGGGAGGTGGCGAAGCTGATCGGTGGTCATTAGTCAGGTTATGATTAACAACAAGTTTATTTGTCTAGCGTTTACACATTTACACTGTGAAGCTGTCAAATCGGCGGACTTGAGGCGGAGAAATGTTTATATTTAGGTAGCATTATCAGCACAACAGGAAAAATCGATTGACAAATTAAAGTTTGTTAAGGGAAAAAGCAGGCACTAAAGGCGACAAGGTTGTGTTGTACAATAGAGCAAAGAGTTGAACTGAGAATAGAGAATATCTTGTTGCTCCAATCATAAACTCAAGTGTCTGGAGGTGTCAGGTGGCGGAAGGAGAACACGAATAGTGATCATCATCTGGCTAATGGTCAGGAACCAATAGCAATAATCTTAGAGAACAGGAAATGAAGATGGAGTGGTCGTAAAACGGTGATAACATTTCCGTGACTTGCAGTCAAACATGGAGGCGGTATTTTCTGACGGATCAACAAGCGAAGGGATTCATCTGGATATAAACTGAAAGAACATCTAGGAACCGAATAGGTGGAGGACAATATTATCGAGCTTATTTTCCATTGGACGCTTCAGAAGAAAAAAACATCCAGTGTTAGTTTTTGTAATGTCTTTCATATCAACCATAATTATTCAGTTAACTTTTGAGTCACTTGCATGTCAGTGACGGAATCGCCAAAAAATGCATTATCTACTAGGTCTTTAGAAAGTCTTACTAAAACGTCCTCTTAACAATTAAGAATTTGTTTTTTCAATGAACCTTTCTGGACAAAATTGTTGCCACACAAAACTAAATTAAGCGTTATCACATCAAAACATCCAAAATGTTAGAAATTTTTATTTTTAACAAACCAGGCAAACTTCACCAAATACAAGCTTCGCGGTGTTATTTACGTGTAAAATGTTTTTACAAAGATTGTTGATAAAATCTTTAAATTCAACGCCTTAAGGTGCAGTTTTCAAAATACTGCGATAACTCTCTCTAAATGCGCCACGATCATCAGAAAATATATGTCAATAAATCAGTTTTTCACACCGGAACTGAATATAAAACAGACTAAACAACTGGTGATGGTATTGTCCTTACAACACGACCAACGGGTCGCAACCTGCACTTATATCGGTAACGCTTGGTGCCACGTCAGTGAGAAAAAATTAAACTTTTTAAACACTGATAACCTAAACAATTACAATGGCCTGCTATTAAGAGTGATCCAGTCCTTTAATGAAATATCTTATTTTATTTTAACATGAAAGTGGTTCCTTACAGATGGCACACCAAACTCCTCTTAGTTTTTTTATTTGTGGTAATCCAAACTGGAATTTGCCAAGCGGCTTTCAAGAGAGACAAAACAACTAAAGTAACAAGTAAAAGTCATCATCATCACGAAGCCAAAGTTAAAAAGGAAAAGCGTTTCATGAGCGATAGTGTCCCAAAAGGAAGAGTGGTTTATTCATTTGCAACGGACAGAAACCGATATTTACCAAGGAGGCCGCGCTTATATCGAGCGTACATCATTAAACGTCCGTTAACTGTTCAACAATCGACGACAAATGCTGACGGGCGTCAAAATATTCCATTCATGGAGGTGGAACCGACATACCATCAACAGCTTGTAAGGGTTCATCCCATTGAGCAGCCGATTTACTACTACCAGCCTGCAGATCAGCAGGAATTAACAGACTTCGACGAACCACTAAATGATCCGGATACGATGTTTCCTGGCGATTTTTCAGGTACGCTTTACTTTCAAATTAGTTTAAAAAAAATTAAATGTAACCAGCGTCTTCTAGCGGGGAAAAAATATATAACCGTTAAGGGGCAATTCCTGTTGAATTCCTGATACGTTTCATTAGTAGCCACAGATCCTTGATCTTCATATTTAGAATGAAGTTTGTTTATTAGTTAAAGTTTGTTTATCTTTACTCATAAAATTTTTCGTTATAGCACCATACCCTTCACGCGCTTTTAGCATTTTTGACACTTGTTCCATTGTTGGATTAACTACCCGGACCAAACTTCAAAAACGAACAACCTGAAAATCAAACAATTACGAAGCGCGTCACGCAAATCTGTTGTTGTAATGCATGGTACTTTCTACCCATAGTGCATATCAACCACTGCCATCACAATCCTTGTTATAATGGCGGTCGATGCAAAAGACTTAGACATGGAAGATTCAGATGCATATGTCATCGAGGATACAGTGGTAGATTATGCAATGGTATGTTTTAATTGTTACTCAAACAAATTATTAAAATATTATGCCATACATCAAAGAAAGTTCAACTTATCAGAAACGAATGTCAAGAATTAGTTTCGCAGTGACACCCTGTTGATCTGGCCTCCAACTTCATGTGTGGTTTCACTGATTTTAAGAGTCCCGCCTAGACCTTAGAGCGCTGTTAATGTTAGTCATACCCAGCACTGATTTTTACGACTGTTTTTGCGTATGCAAAACGGGAGTTACGGAATGAGTGGCGATTTGAAGGCATCCTTCCTTCATTCCTTCAGTCGATCAGATGTAAACAAAAGGCCGTTGACAGATGGTTGGCAGACCTACATGTAACGCTACTTGATTTTGTTTCGATGGGTATGTGATGATAATTTGAAAATCGATTGTGAACATATTTTATTTTTATTTTACCTTACATCAGGTGTGTTGTTTCTGCCCTATAGAAAAATCAACAGAATTTTCTTAAGTTTGCATGTGACGGTGAAAGCGAAATTGAAAGCGAAGTTTGTGTAATCGCTAGCTGACAGAAGATTATCAGTGTCACGTGACAAAGGTCAACGCAGCCGATTTCAAAATAAATTTTATGCGACGCTTAATCTTCACAGCAATCAAAGAATGCAAGATCAAACTTATCATGCTCATGGCACTATCAAAACACATTCCGGAAATTGAACGTCAATCGTACACGCTGTACAGGGAAAAGAGTGTACACACGCTAGCACGAAAACACGCAAACTTGAATTTGTCTGCTTGGAGCTTGCTTCTTTTACAACCAATGCAAAACAAAATGAAAAACAACGTATATCCGTATAGATCTTTACAAGTGATGCACGTTCGACTTCGACGATTTAATTCGTCACTTGTTAAATAGAAGCGACAAGAAGGAACAATTACATCGTGTGCTTCACAGCGACAACCTAAATCAACGCATTTCAAACACCTTGTACCCTTGCTGAGTTTTATAACACACAACAGATAAATGTTCATCGCATGCAAGCAAAATCATCAGCACAGGTAGCAGCTGAGAACACTCGAGTTTCAACGACGAGATAAAATCTGGAGCGAGATTTATTCCTAGCAGAAGACTACCTATCCCAAAAGCCAGAGGACCCTACCGCAAGTAAAGAAGGAACAACAAAACTCACAGTATAAGCAACCAAAATAGCGGTCGCAGAAGACAGGCAAAGTCATATTTTAAAAGCATATTAAAATAAAAGACGATGCGCGGATCGTTAAAAGTGATCATATGTTTTCAAACACGAATAGAAAAATACATAGAAAACAACTTGCCCCCAAAGTTATCCAGATATACACGCAATCGAATTCCACCAAAAAGTCGTTCCACGTGCCATTGAGTTCACCACAAAATCAGACTTGAAAGCGAAGTTTGTGTAATCGCTAGCTGACAGAAGATTATCAGTGTCACGCGACAAAGGTCAACGCAGCCGATTTCAAAATAAATTTTATGCGACGTTAATTTTCACAGCAATCAAAGAATGCAAGATCAAACTTATCATGCTCATGGCACTATCAAAACACATTCCGGAAATTGAACGTCAATCGTACACGCTGTACAGGGAAAAGAGTGTACACACGCTAGCACGAAAACACGCAAACTTGAATTTGTCTGCTTGGAGCTTGCTTCTTTTACAACCAATGCAAAACAAAATGAAAAACAATGTAAATCCGTATAGATCTTTACAAGTGATGCACGTTCGACTTCGACGATTTAATTCGTCACTTGTTAAATAAAAGCGACAAGAACTCGCACGGACACATTAAACGATGACGTCATCGCTTAAAAAAACAGTCGTGGCCTCATAGGGCCCTTTGATTTGTCTTCCGGGACTGGTGGGTGTGGGGCGGAATATTTGCTCCCTTCGATGTCTCCAAAACTACTAGCCTATATTTTCTTAGCGCGAGGTAGGAATAAGGTAAATTCCAGCGCTGAGTGGTATATAATTTTTATTGCAACAAATAATAACGACACAACATACCCTTAAGTTACATCCGCTATCTTGCATTTCAAGATTTTGTTGTTGTTTTTTTTCCATTCTTCATCCCGTAGCGTTTTCTCGACACTCCAGCTGGCGCCCTTTCTAAATATTAGTTCTGATTCTGTTTTTCAGTTTTGCGAACGAAATGCAAACCAAACCCTTGTATGAATGGAGGAACTTGTTCTGACTTGAATGGAGGGTTCGAGTGTACTTGTTCCTTTGGTTACAAAGGAGTAACTTGTGACCGTAAGAATCAATATATACTGCTAAATACTTTTGCCCACATCGTATTCATTTTTCCCCATCCAGGAACATAAACCTTTCCAAACATTAGACCTTAAAGTGATTTAGTTTCACCATACCTGGAATACAGCACAGCAATGTGCTCGTGCAACAAAACATGACTGAGTGAGTCAAGTTTATTCAAGACTATTCCGGTCTTTTACAATCTTAATGAAAACGTGAAATAGGAAGTTAATTGTTCCAAATATACATCATCTCTCATCATTTTTTCCTGACGAGAAACAGAAATTGAATGAGTTTATCGTCTGTGGATGTTTTAAAATTACCAAAATCATTATTTTGTGGTTTCCTTCCACCGAAGAATTTAAAATACCGCAATTACGTTGTGCATTATCATCACTACTGATTGCTTTTAATTCGTCTTTGTCAGTTTTCGACAAACCCAGCTAGTACGTTTACCATTTGTCAATTATTTGACATACATTATTTCTTTCACCTTTTTTGGTTTATTGATTTCTAGAGGAAGCCATGTGCAAAACTAACCCGTGTAAAAACGGAGGTTCGTGTACAGAGCTAGACACTGGCTTCCAGTGCAGTTGTTTACCTGGATATCGTGGCAAGAGATGTCAAGGTATTCTGATCTGTCTAGGTCGTTACTTGTAGCCTTAAAAAAGCATTTTTATGACAAAAACACAGCTAGCGCGATTTATTTAATCCTTCATTATCTATCTATTAATATCTCTATTTATTATTTTTTTATTCGTAATAGACACTCTGTTCGAAAGTAGTTTTTAGGCGCTGTTCCATTTCTTTTCCATTCTTTTACAGAAACAAGTTATTGCTACAAGACGCCCTGCAAGAATGGAGGCACTTGTACAGAAACAGATACTGGTTTTGAATGCATCTGTCCTTCACAATGGAACTGCATAGACTGCAGCTGCAGTGGTAAGTTTCCACTTATCGTTACTATTCTCAATAAAATCAAGTTTGAATTAATCTTATCAGGTGCAAATCAACATGTTATTGGCTTAGTCTCGTATATTATTTATTATTTCCAGCTGCAACAAAACATTCTTTGGACAATTGCTTTCCAAATCCCTGCCAGAATGGTGGCAGCTGCTTTTCAACTTACGACGGTTTCAAATGTATGTGCAGACCTGGATTCAAAGGAAAAGCTTGTGAAGGTGATAACATCTCTAACTCTTATATTTTTGTGGTTTGGTAGTAAAACGATTGAATGGACCGCATAGATATTTCACTTTTGTGTGGGATACCTGTGGTACCGCACACTAAGGCGATCGGGTTGTAAGTCCGTTAATACAAATGAGTTACGCAAATAAGTTGCAACATTGTATCCCAGAAACGTACCCTTTGGGTACCCCAGTTTTGAGATGCAGTGAGCACTAATCGCAATACGACCGTTTTGCCGGTAGACTTCATACTGTCCTTTATATTAAAGCCAATGTTTCTTTAACAACGTGGGAGGCCCTGCAGTTCTAATGAATTGCATTCTGCGGATCGAGCGGTGCGGGTTCTTGCGTCAGTCGGGGTAACTGTGTTGAGTTTTGGAACAAAAAAAAGAATTGGGTACGGGCGATCGGTGACAAAATGATGTCAGGTAACCTGCGAGGGTGTATTACTTCTTGCTTGCATCAACGTGATACACTTTGACATTGCAGGAAGACGTTCTTAGTAAGCACTCTTCCCATTTTTTGGGCCAAAAACATTTTCACTTGGAGGCTCAATACGACCGGCATGTATTTCTGACGGATGATTGGTTTATACTATGTAATTCAAAAAGTTTAAATATCTAATAGAAGAAATTTGTACCAACTACATACTTCATGCTGCAAAAACTGGGCTACACTTTACATCATATCTTGAGAGGCAAAATGCAAGCAGTGTGTGTAGTGTCTATGTGGCATCATGAAATTCTTTCGATGCATTAATACTACAACGATTCGCTGTCAAAAGTAAGAACTCGTTCAAACATAGGACATTTCCATGCTCGTTGTAACAGAAATAGTGAATTGTATGTTTAATGATAAAAAAGATAAGTTGAACGAAAAGTTGTTTATTGTTCTAAAGATGTTTCGCACTTTCCTTTCATTTGTTCGCTTGTCCATCTTGACGCATTTTCCCTCTATGACAGTCATTTTCATGTGCTTGTTATGTTTGTTTTTGTTTTGCAGCGGTTGAATATTGTAAAGCTGAGCCATGTCTTAATGGTGGAACTTGCAAAGAAACAACCACAGGGTACAGCTGCATTTGTAAAAGTCGATTTCGGGGAAAAAACTGTGACAGTAAGTGAAAATAGGGTCAAATAACAACGGTAACACTCAACAAATACAGACAAAACTAATACAGAAACTCGATGAAATACCGCGACACTCAAAAACAAAGTGATTAAGTTCTAAAAGAAAGAACGTGCGGAGACCATCATCTTTTGCAGAAACAAATGACTTGAAGAAGCTAAGGAAGCTATAGGAAATTACAAATGTATCCTTTTTGCTACAATCAATATTTAAAATACCATTGAAGGCAGTACAGGCTTCCACCTTACGTACTGAAGCGTTCTCTTTTATAAACTCTCCAAAATGTGGCCTGTTAACCCACAGCGATTGTGAAAAATGCAGTTTTAGTTAAATTTTCATAAAATGTTTTCAGCGGTAAAGAGAGTATCTGCTTTCTAGTGAGCAAGTAGGCTTTAGCGTGTGTACGTAGTTTTGAAATGACGGTTTTGTTATAATTATTACACACGGTATCGCAAGATATAGTAAATGTTAGGTGTGCTGGTTATAGATATTTCCACAACGTTTTCACCTTAAATTACATGATAATTCCTTCACTAGATTCACTTCACCAAAATTTTGCAAATAAAACAAAATAAAAACATTTGAAAACTTATTTACAGAGCATTCCTTAGCTAATTATTCTTTTGTTGTTCACTGAAGTAAAAATTTAGTTATGGAGATATTGACCTTTCTCTGTGTAATTCTCCCAGTGGAAAATCACTGCCGACCAACCAACCCGTGTGAACATGACGGATTGTGTGTTGAAATGGACGATGGTTATAAATGCAGATGCAAAGTCGGATATAAAGGCGTCAACTGTGAAGGTAAATTTCTTTTTAAACCTTCAGACTGTATTTTTTCATCACAGAGTTTCTGTTTTATTTTTATAACTAAATTATTGCAATTTTCAGGCATACATGCACACGAACTACTTCAACGTGACGCTTCGCCCGACTCACTTTGTCTATTTACAACACATTTGCAGGCATTAATTCGTACTCTAGTAAATAGCTACTTTCGTATAGAAAATGACTTTAACATCAATTTTCGTATTTAAAACAACTTGCAAATTAATAATCTTGGGAATGCATTTCTCTTTTTTTCAATAAGCAAAGGAATATTGTACCCCAAATCCCTGCAGAAACAGTGGAACCTGCACTGTTTTGCAAGAAGGATATATGTGCTCATGCCAAACTGGTTACAGAGGAGAAATATGTCAAAGTAAGTTACATTTTCGAGAGATTCTTTAATTTATAGCGTCTATTTGGACAACGCATTTCTTTTGATGAGTTCCTAAAACCTTTTGAATAATTTCTGTATAAAGGGCCATTGCATAAGGTTTAGGACTTATATAATCAGTTCGGAGTCTTGATCGCTAACATTACAAAAATATTCCGCTTTCAGTCCTAACTGGTGTGTTTGTATTGTTTTATTGTGTGTTATTTACAAAAAGTTCAGGATATGTGTGCGTCTAATCCTTGTCTACACGATGGAACATGTTTTGAGATGGATAACAATACATTCAAGTGTCTTTGCCCTGGGGGCTGGAAAGGAGAGCATTGTCATGGTAAGAGTTAGGATTGCAACGAACCCCATTTTCCAACAATAGCTAAGCAACAATAGTTTCCGAAAAACCCACATGCATGCACTCAGTCGAATAAAGGAATTGCATTTTTTTTATTATATTCTTGTTGTGCAAAAACTGTCGTTTTGCATACAAGCACAACTGTGTAATGGCAAAATAGAACGGACCAAAAATTTAATCTTAAATTATAAAGCATAAAATGTGTGAAGGAACGTTTTTTTTTTTTAAATTTTCAGAGAAGGACTTGTGTATTCCCAACCCATGCAAGAACGAAGGTCATTGTGAGCCACTTGGATTCTCTTTCCAATGCCACTGTGCCTTGGGCTTCAAAGGAAAACATTGCGAAGGTAACCACTCCTAAAATTGTTAAAAAGAAAAACAGAAGAAGAAAAATTTCAATCTTACTTCCTAAACCATCTTAAGTTTAAAGTATTTGACACACCAGACATTTAAACACCACAAAATGAACTCAACAACTCACGATTTAGGTATAACAACGAAAGACAACGTCGGTCTACTAATAACTACATCACTAAAAGCTAATTGTTGTTGTTGTTGGTGGTGGTGATCGTTATGGTGATGATATAGTGGTGTTGTTGGTGATGGTGACGGTGACGGTGACGGTGACGGTGACGGTGACGGTGACGGTGACGGTGACGGTGACGGTGACATTGATGGTGATGGTGGTAGTGGTGGTAGTGATGGTGATTCTGGTTGTGGTTGTGGTGATGGGGTCATTATCATGATCATTATCATAATATCCCCAATCTCCATACTGTTTATGTTGCGTTTTCAACTGTTCTCCTTGGCAGAATTTCTTTAATATTGACTACTTAAACAAAACCTGAAATTCTTTTTTTGTGGTCATTTCAAGGCCATTTTTAAGGAGTGCCATTAAAAAAAAAACAAGGTGCTGTGTCTATCCCATCAGTTCTACTGCGGTAATTAGGTCCTTCAATTCCCGTGAACCACCTGACACGTACATGAAATAGTTTCTATCATCCCAGGACTTACCCCGTTGGACAAAACTATTTTCATTCGTGGTTTAATTATTTTCCCTCAGGCTCAGTGAATCTCGTGGTTTAATTACTGCGATTGAATCCCGTCTTACCTTATTTTTGTATGTTTACAATTATTTAGCAAAGGATCCATGCAGCCCTAACCCGTGTCACCATGATGGCCACTGTCTTAGCCATGGTGAGGCTGACTTTGAATGTGATTGTGGTCGAGGATATACAGGATTAAAGTGCGAAAGTAAGTCAGTGTGCTTATTGTAACCCTGTTTAATATATAGCACCAAAATCTCTTGCTCTTCCTATAAGATTCATAAATTTTAACCCACGTGAATTTGTCACCATCAGCGTGAGTGTGATGTGAACGGCTGTAAACGGCGTTTGAAGATGAGATTCAGTACGACATTTTATTATTCAACAAAATTGTCACGTTATCCAGATATGCTCAGAAAGTCCTTGTTGACTGTCATCCGTTCATGACCTACGATTCACGTAACTTCCCAAGATTCGTCCTACGTCTGCATAATAGCTGCAAAATACAATTCGCTGAAAATGTGTTAAGTAAAGGCCGGCTAGCCTGGGATAATTTACCTCATTACAAAACCATAGATATATTCTTTTACATGATCCCTTACAAAATTAGTGTACAATTAATTTTAGACCTCTTTTGCCATTCTTGCAGGAGCAAATCCTTGTTATCCCAACCCATGTACATATGGTGGGACGTGTGAACCAACAAAGGATACTTTCACATGTAACTGCCCCCCTGGAAGGGTTGGTGAGCTCTGTGAGGGTAAGATACTGAATATTGTCTACTTGTAATATAAACTTGACATGTGATCGACTAATAGCGCCGCGACTGAAATTTGTGTTACCAAATCTTGTTATCAACATCGCTCTCTCTGTCCTCTCTATAACCATTTCATCGTTTCGGCATAACCATTAATCTTAGGGGTAAAGAAAACATAATCTTTTACGAATTGTTATTTATCATATAGAATATGGTTTTCCATGTTCTTTACCGTTTGAGTGTCAGTCTAAACTGTAAATATCGAGGGATATTGGCACAGTTTAATGATATCTGCCCCGCAGGCATTCGGACAAGGAAAAGGTTTTCCTCAAAAATGACACCTTATTTACACTAAAAATGGTGGGACAAAAAGTTTTAATTTTCAAATAAGGCGTAATTTACTATTCTTCGCCACAGAAATTGATCCCTGTTTACCAAACCCCTGTCAGAACGAAGGAGCTTGTTATGGACTCAGTCATGGTGAATTTAAGTGCACTTGTCCGAAGACTTTTGTTGGACTACTCTGTACAGGTGAGAACATATATTTTCGAAATAAAATTACAAAAGAATTCCAAGTTTGCCATTTTATGGGAGTTAAAACTGCTATGCAAATTGTTTCGAAGGTTATATAGTATCATATTGCCTCTAATTAGATATTTTCTAATGCAACAACAATCAACAAAGGATTTAGCAAGTTCCGGATATATTTTCAGTTCCAGATCCCTGCATACCCAGTCCATGCCTCCACAATGGAACTTGTGTCAACACTGGCGACACATTTCAATGTCAGTGTCCACCAGCATTTTCTGGAAAGCGATGCGAACGTATGTTCAGTTGAACTTTATTTAGAGTATAAATCTAAATTTCATTGTCCAGCATATCAGTTTTATTTGGCTTTTCACAATGCTCACAGTGTAATTATAAGATTAATAATGGGCTAAGTTTAACTTACCTTGTTAACGTTTTGAAGCAATTATAAAGCAAATTGATGTTTTAAGAAACTACACGTAGCTTTTAAATGCAAAACATGTTTCGAGGGTGTCTGCAAATAAATCAAAAGAAATATTGATAATAAATATGAGCACGACGATGCAACGGCTCTTCGCAAAGGTTGGCATGACTTCTTTGATCTTTTATTGGAAATGCGTTGAAGTCGAGTCATCAATACTAATTCTGATTCGACCAAAGTTAAGAAACTTAAGGATGATCTAGCTCTTTTAAAGGCGAGTCAATTACAGTTTAAACTAACGAAAATGGTGAAAATGATAGTGATTCCCATAACAAGGCGATCTTAACGATTCAGGATTTATGGGCGCTTAGCTCATTGTTTCTTCGACGGGAACTTACAATTACAACCTGGCCAAGTATTTGTGTGCACTTTTGAAACCTCAAATACCTACGGACTTGCTGCCGAGGACACTAACCTTTGTTAATGAAATCACTTACTAGGTTAAATACTTTAGTTACAGTTCAAATAGTATCAGGTGGTTTCTTAGAACGTTAACTAACTTTGTATAGTAATTGTTTTCGCAGTAGAGTCCAAATGCACTCCAAACCCCTGCCTTCATGACGGCACATGTCGTGACGTAGACGTTGCGCGTGGTTACGTATGTTATTGTTCTATCGCATACCTGGGACCAAATTGTGAAAGTGAGTTTGTGTCTTAAATGTATTGTGTGAAACATAACAATTAGTCAAGGACAATTCCATCAGTTACATATAAACAATTACTCAAACAAATTTTAATTCCTATAGCGACTTTTAAAAGTGTTAATTTCCTTTCCAATATGGTTTAGTTTTGCTTCCTCTTATTTATGTTATATTTTTGCATCGTTTGTCTTGCTTTGATTTTTTGTTCTTAGTAACTTTGTTAATAAAATGGTTTGCTCTCAAGGACTTGGTTGATCAGACCATGATTAAGCTAATCACGGCCAGGATCAGTGCCACTTTAAAGGTCGCCACACACGAGGGGACTGGTCGCAGGGACCGGTCGCAGGGACCAGTCCCTGCGACCAAGTCCCATCGTGTGAACAGGCCAATTTTCGTCAAAAATCCGGTCGCAGGGACTGAATTTTGGTCCCCGAAATCGGTCCCAAGAATTCAAACTGGTTTGAATTCGTGGGACCAGTCGCAGGGACTGGTCCCGCAATATTTTGCTTGGTCCCTCGTGTGAACAGGCTCGTGGGACTGGTCCCTGCGACCAATTAAAAATAAACCAATCGCTGATCAGCATTTTAAGCTCCCACAATTCTGCACGTTCGTGTTTGAAGATGGCGATGCCTGAACAGAGTAGTGAACAGATTGAACAGAATACTACTGAACAGACTGTTGGCATTAATATTGAAGATTGGAGCGTCACCAGTACACGAATGGTAATTGATTCTTCGTTCATAAGAAACCGGCAATTCTTCGTCTTGCATCATCATCAGGAGCAACAGAGTCTTTTTCTTCGCAGCTTTCGAAGCCATTTTTACTCGATGAAAACAAAGTTCCCGCCAAATTTTCTCGCGCTGTCGCTAGCATGTTTTTGCGCCATTTCATGAAGAGAATGCGTGACATCCGGTTTATGTTATGCAAATTTGATCGGATGTTTTTTTCAGCTAGCCTGGAGAATACTATACTTTTGCAGTGCTTGATGAAATGATGCAATTTATTTTTTTTCAGGAATAACAACACCGAAAGGAAACCTGATATCAAAATTATAAAATACGACCGGATTTCGAACATTGTCAACATTCCATGTTTTTAAAACAATTGTTGAACACAGTCCAGTAAGAAGGTGATATGTGATCTTCGCAGTGAATTTCCAATTTAAGCAATTGGAATAAAGAAGCCTGAAAAAAATCAGGGCTTCAACGGGATTCGAACCCGTGACCTCCGCGATACCGGTGCGATGCTCTACCAACTGAGCTATGAAGCCACACATTGGGAGCAAGGTCAATTGTGAGTTCATATTGGAAATTCACTGCGAAGATCACATATCACCTTCATATATATCCGCAGTTCATATATGAATCATTTCATATACATTACATCACAGTCCAGTAAGCACGCTCAGATAAGAACAATAATAGGAATAATAATAATAATAATTTTCCATCTCCACAAGGTGATTATCTTGTTTTATATATTGAAAACGTCATAAATACTGCTATCTTGCTGCGAAACAGGTCCCAGCGTGTGAACCCTTCAAGGGACTGGTCCCCGCGACTCATTCCATCGTGTAAACTCTACAGGGGACCAGTCCCTGCGACCGCTCCCTGCGACCAGTCCCTGCGACTGGTCCCCTCGTGTGTGGCGACCTTAAGAGATTGTGCGAGACGTAATGGCCTTGCTTCCAAATTCGCTACGTGTGTCATGCGCATGTTTAACTGGAAGAAACAACTGATTTGCTTATGCCCGATCCGGTAGCGGACCAGGACCGCACTGGTCTCGTCATAACAGATGCTTGCAAAAGAAACGGTTCCGAGCCAGTAAATGCACCTGGTCTGGTCTGCCTCGCTACACTCAGCAGTATAAAATAGGTTACCCTGGTTAAATTTTTGTACGTGAGTTTGCGTTAATCAGACTTACATCATTAATGCATAAAACTAATATTAGGGATACAATTAAAGTAAATATTGTACGTATTGTAGTTTTTCAGAGGTCCATGGAAAACTGCTCAGTTAATTGTTTGTCCGAGAAAGAAGTGGAACGAATGATGATGATGTTTCCTCTCCTGACTGTTTTGTGTTATTCCGTTTCAGAAACCAACTTGTGCTTTCGCCACAACCCTTGTCAAAATGGAGGAACGTGCAAAACAGATGGAAATAACATAGCTTGTCAGTGTGCCCCGGGATATTTAGGATCACACTGCGAACGTAAGAATTCAAACCCTTTGAAAGCATAACTAAGGACCAAATTACTTACTGCTATAAAACAAAAGTGCGTTTTGGCATCGTGTGCGGTTGCTCATATAGCTGTGACATTCTAGACGTTCAAGACCTTTCGGTATATACAATTGGATCCAAAGCAAGGCGAGATTTCAGTTAATGCATTTCGTTCAAAGAGCAATGTTTCTAATCCCTCTTAGGTTCTCTGACTGATAAGTTTAATTCAATGTGATCTTCATAAATATTCTTTTCCATCTATAGAGTTGAACTTTTGCTATTCATCACCTTGCAAAAACGACGGAACATGCACTCCAAAGACAGATGGCTTCGAATGTGATTGCAAGCAAGGATATTTTGGAAAAACATGTGAAGGTAAAAATCAAAAATTAAGGGAATTGGCATTATGCATGTTTGAAGGGGAGGGATTCTATACGATAGACTACAAAACAGTCGGGTTTCGGCTCCAGACATCTTGTTCGAAGACCGAGCGCATTCGCAAAAACATACGACTGTTTTGTAGTCTATCTATACGATAAATGTGTTAGTCTACCAGCAAGAAAGTTAGTGAAGCTTAAAAATGGATAAGGCATAAACAATAGTTGTTGTCACTGGCATTTGGGAATATTTTGCTTTAGATAGCTCTGTAGGTGCGTCTTTCGGTGTTTCATCTAGCAGTTATCTAAATATTACGTTTTCAATGTGGACATGAGACTGATTGGGAAGATGTATACTTATGACAACTTGTGAGAAACAATTACGATAACAGTTACTACTAGAAACAATATAATTTGAGTAACACGCACACACGCACTTGACAACAAAAAATTTTATATTTACAGCTTTGAGCAGCCACTGCTTTCCAAATCCTTGCAAAAATGACGGCTTGTGTGCTGAAGTGCAGAATCGTGACGGCTACATTTGTGTCTGTAAGGAAGGATTTGTTGGAGCACACTGCGAAAGTAAGGAACTATAAACACGTAAACACTTAAATGACTCAGCATGCATTCATTTACCTTGCAGATGGTGTCAAAGGGGATGTAATTTATAAAATCTTATATTTCAGTTGTTTCATCTGCAAATAGTTTTTCTATCCGGCTCTACGTACAGTGCTAAAGAATGGTGGAATGGATAAGTGTTTAATTCGTAATTTTCAGTCTGTTGGCCAGCTGCATTTAAAACAGAAACTGGCTTCAAAATGGTTTATTGTTTGCTATCTTTCTCTGAACATGCTAGGAAAAGATGCTTGCATGCCAAATCCGTGCCAACACGATGGTACGTGCTTACAAGCTCACAATAATCGTGGATACCACTGCCTCTGTAAAGCTGGGTGGCGCGGATATGCCTGCGAACGTAAGTGTGAGAATATCATGTCACTAAGTGTTTCTGGAGAGATATTGCTCGGCGAAATGACGACTTTCTGAGAAAAGTATTTTAAAAATTATACCAGCCAAATTTCATGAGAACAGCAGTTCAGTACTTGCTGTTTTCCCTCGTTATCTTCAAAATAAGCTTGCTTGCTAGTATCTTACTGTTTTTCTGCTAGTGAAAACAGATCACAGATCATTTGTTCTTGGTGTTGTCGTATAGGCCAACACCCTCTCTTTATTTTTAAAATTGACATTGGCATGATATTCGGAAAAAGAAAACGTCTGTGTATATACAAGGCTAAAAATTATAAAATTAATGATGTCATAATCAACTGTATACACCATTGATCTTTCTTCACATTGATCTTTCTGCACCAACATTGATACTGTCTTTTCTTTCAAAAAAAAGGAACGGATCTCTGCTATCCCACAAGTCCTTGCCTCAATGGAGGAACATGTTTCAATGCATTGGACACCTTCATTTGCCACTGTCCGCTGCGATACTCAGGAAAACATTGTGGAAGTAAGAGAACGTCCTTAGCCTTGTTTTATTTCTAACTGTACAGGTCTATTTGTTCTACCATTGGTTGCATTGTACTCACGAAAAACGAAGTAAACACTACAACTAACAGCTAACTGCCGTTTGCTTCCTGTAGATGACAAGTGCAAGCGTTGTGACATAAACGCAAACTGTGTAAATGGAACGTGTGAGTGCAGACATGGATTTGTTGGCAATGGTTTTACGTGCACGCGTAAGTAGACGTTAAGCCTAAGGCTTATCCTAATTTTATCTAATAGGCAGGCATTACTTATACTTGAAAGCAAAGGGCGTATTACACTTTCGTTGACTGGTGCGACCTTTACTAATCCTGGTTCTTGCTAGTCCGACCTCAGTCCGTTATAAGTTTTGCAAACAATACCTAACAATTATTCACCGAAGTAGAGGTAAATATCCACTGCTTTCACCGACACTGAGGTGAATAATTGTTTTAGTATATACCGCACAAGCTGAATAAATAGCGGACCAAAACATTACTTTCGATACCCAAAGCGAAACGCGAAGCCATTTTGTTTCTCTTCAGCTGCTTGGAGGTGAATAGTACTTGGCTAATCACCTCCGAGTTAACCAATCAGCGCGCGCGGAAAGCACTATTCACTTGTGTGGTATATACTAACGAACACTACTAAGTTCCTGTCGGTCGACCACAGATGGTTTGGGAGAGGGGTAAAAGTGGCCATTAATATGCGAACCCACAAACCCTCCCTGAATGCAGACGGAGGTAGATATAAACTATCGCCCGTATGGAACAATCTGCTGGAGGGAAGCATGCAGTGGAGAACTGGGCCGAATTCAGGGGAGAAATGAGTCGAACTCGGCGTAGAACTGGGGCAAATTTTCTTTACATTCCACGAACGACTAAGTGAACAAGTTCACAGTCGTGGAAGAAAGCTTTATTTTCTTTATTATATTTTTCTGAGAAACAAAGTTCAAAATCCATCAAATTAACTTTTCACCGGAAAAGATGAACCTACATCAGGGAATACCCAACACTCTTTTGTATTTTGTTAAAAATCCACGAATCTGATTTCTTTTCCTTTTGTTGTCGCTTCGCTGATAGAACACGAACACACGAATTTGTTTTTGAAAGGGAAATAATTCTTGATTTTTCCTTCAAAAAAGCTTAACATGCAGGTGTCTGACTGTTTCATTTTACAGTGTCTCTCGCCGAGTTGACAGTATTGCTCATAGAAAATGAAAAGGAGTAGTCTATGATTCCCACAACTAAGTCGTCGAGAAAAGGTGTTCTCCTGGTGTTTTTATATTCGCACCATAATGATATTGATATGATAATGATATTTGCAAGACTAGTATATTTTTTTAAAATTGTTTTAGCTGTTGGAGATCCGTGCCAACCCAACCCATGTGAAAATGGAGGAAGGTGTAATCCGGGGCATGGCGAAAAATTATTTGAGTGCGTTTGTCGCGAAGGATTTACTGGAGCTAAATGTGAAGGTGAGATGGCATGATCTTTATGTTATAATTTTAGACTATTTTGCATCGCCTACAATTGTTAACTGTTGACGAAAAACGACGTGTCTTTGTCAGTATGGACGCCAGCCAAAAACGAAAAAAAAATTAATCCCCCGTAAGGGAAACAAAAAAAAGTTATTTGAAGATAAAAATGTGTATTCACTTGTCAAATAAAGCATTACTAGTTGTTTTGTGTCAATGACTGACGGCTATAAAGCTGAAAGGACGGCAAAAAGGTGCTAAGCTTTTTAATAACAGTACAAATAAATAAAACTTGTACCTATGATTTTCTTTAGTGTCTAAGAGTGCCTGTACGTCAAATCCGTGTGTAAATGGAGGAA
Organism: Meandrina meandrites; assembly: GCA_963693305.1. NCBI lineage: Eukaryota > Metazoa > Cnidaria > Anthozoa > Scleractinia > Meandrinidae > Meandrina > Meandrina meandrites. Next base: position 18,322,848 of record OY855907.1, on the reverse strand, counting down.
CTTGCGTTGATGCGACAAACAATGACGGTTCTCTATTGGAGGGCGTGATATTTACAAACCATTCTCAGTATAAGTGTGTTTGTCCCAAGGGTTACGCAGGAGAAAACTGTCAAAGTGAGTTTATTAGCAACATGAAATAAATTAATTTTAGACCTGTTGTAACGTCCTTTAAACAAACAAACCTCTTGCTATGTGACTGATCTTTTTTTTCTGAAATTGATCAATTCTCCAGACATATATAAATGTTCGTTATCAAATCATATGATATGAGCATGGTGACTAAAGTAGCTTTAACAGAAAGAACTATTGACCAAACCAGAGCTACGTAAATATGTTGGACACGCCAACCTTTGATATGTTTTACGACCTTCAATTTTGGAGGGTAAAGCTCTTTTTCATTTCAAACACTGATACACAGCTAAATTCTCCTTGACATGCAGAAAGATGACAGGAATATGATAAAGTCAGCTAGGAAATTGGATTTACTGAATTTATGTGAATACCGATTTCTTAAAACTAACGTGTTTGAGAGCTATTAAATCGTTTAAGCTTGCATTTTATCCAACAGAACTGGTGATGACGAATCCATGTTCCGCCCACCCCTGCCTGAACAATGGCACGTGTTTTGATGATACGAACAGTGCTGGCATGAACCTCAAAATTCTCAATGCTCTCGATTTCCGTTGCTTCTGTCCGATTGGATACAGTGGTATAGTCTGCGAAAGTAAGAAAAACAAACCTCTTCTTTGCTGTCTCTATTTATTACGTGTTTCATTTTTCACCTTATAATAGAAAATTAACGTGAAGGAAAAATCATTCCAAATTAACACAATTAACAAAACAAGGAGGTGATACGTCTCGGCAAGTCAAAGGAGATTAAAGTCAGTAGAACAAAGGAAACACTTTTTGTGACAAAAGAAACAAAATAAGATGCCTCTGATGACCTCTCTAGCGAAATCTTGCTAAACGTTGAACTTTAAAGTCGTTAATTTCATAAAAGTATTTCAGTACGTCTATACAATGGTTCTCTGTCTCTGTGAAACAGTTCAAACTTTTACTTTTGTTAAAACAGCTCCCCGATCAGCATGTCATTCAAGTCCATGTCTCCACGGAGGAACATGTCTGGATTCTTCTAACACTGCGGATGTAGCGTTCAATGCTAATGGCTACAAATGTCTCTGTCTTGAAGGCTTCATAGGAATGAACTGTGAAGGTTAGCGATGTTGTATTTCAGTCATACTTGTCTTGTCTTGTGCTTCTATAATGGACCATTATTAGGGAACTCATATAATGTAAACAGTTCTATAAATTCCTGTTATGGGAACACGTGACAAACGCCTGGCCTGCTAGCACGCTTTCTTTATTCTATGCTGCAATTGATCTAATCTAGGTTTTACTAATATGCCATTGTAGATATAAAGAACGGTATTCAATTACTAAACTGTGATTGGTTTAAAAAACTCGCGCCATCTACTCAACCAATCAGATTCAAAAAGAATTTGTCCCGCGCTTGGCGCCTACTGTCTTTTGAGTTCTCATTGGTTCATTGTGTTGTCACGCTTTGTCGTGATTGGTCATCGTAATTGCTTTGGTTTTGGTTTTTGACACTCAATTGGAAACCGCTCGTTCGTTTTGATTAACTGAATTGCAAAAGATCGATGTGTTTGACTCGTTGGTCCTTTTTGGGTGTAAAGCAACTGTGTTCAGTCTTTTGTGTTCTTTTCGAATGGAGATCATGCCGTTTATGAACTTATATTAATCGATAGCCAAAGTTCAAATCGCTGACAAGTACCATTTCTGATGCTATAATTAGATGTTTTTACTGCTGTTAAATGCCACATAAGAGTAACTATAAGACCCTCGATAACTTCACAGATAACGATTGTAACTCTTTTATTGCTTATAAATTACACAGCCGGCTCAACATCTTCAATTACTCCTCCAGTAGGTAAGAGATAAATTATCCACAGCTGTTGTAATTACAAATTATGTATGTAAATTAGTTATCAAGAGACCCAGCACAACAATCACACTCCATGCGCCGGTTCCAAATATATCAGGTCCATCAACTAGAATTGATCATGATAGTCTTTTCATTCACACGAGAAATGCTATCCTTCCAACCTAAAGGGTCTCGAGACTTGTTCCGAGATTTGGACTTGTTAAAAAGCAGATCCAGTCTTAGAATTGTTGCTTTCCAAAGCTGGACTCGTTCCCGTGTGAACACCCAGCTGGACCGATCCGTTTTGAGACCGGCTGTTCAATTTTGGCTATTCACGTGAAGTGGGACCGGTCTTAAAAAGATGTGGTCCGAGACCTCCTCGTGTATGATAAACTCGTAGAAACAGCTCATTTGCCCAAGTTGATCAGGAAGCGGGCCGCTACTAAACCAGCATCGTGACCGGACCTAGCCCAGTCTCTCTTCATCTGGAACTCATACCGGTCCCGTGTGAACGTAGCCAAAATTACTTAGTAAAGAAACTGTTGAGTTACGCTATTAACCAGAATTAGGCTTTAGATAGCCATCTTGTTTTAAGTGACCCTTTGCTCCGTCAAATTATGTTTCCTTGTATATAGAAAGAACATCTTTACATCATGACTCATTTATAATAATGGTAATCATGAGGTGTAGCTTGATTAAATCTCAATTCAACATAAAGTAGATAGTGCTTTTATAACTATAATGAGTTAATTAGCTGTTTTATTTTTATGAAGTTGCCTTACAGGGAACAGTCAAACCGATAACTGTACAGGTTTACAAACCAACAGGTACCGGTCAGTCATGCTTCTACGGGATAAAAAAATATAGAATACTATAAGAAAATCCATTACCTGACTCGTGAATTCCACGTTAAATTTCACGCGAAAAACCGATATCGCACGAATCGCGAAGCGATGAGTGCGATATCGGTTTTTCAAGTGAAATTTAACGTGGAATTCACGAGTCAGGTAATTGATTTTCCTTGAATCGCATAACCTTTTTAAAATGAAAATGTGGTGAATGTTGCGAATTTAAGCGCTGCCTCACTTTCAAGTCGCAATACCGCGCTGAATACCCTCGCATCTCTAGCCAATCAGAGCGCGAGAATTCTTTGAGCTATGCGATTCTGCGTAGAATCGCATAGCTCAAAGAATTCTCGCGCTCTGATTGGCTAGAGATGCGAGGGTATTTAGCGCGGTATTGCGACTTGAAAGTGAGGCTGCGCGGTATTGCACCGTAGCAACAACCCTAGCAACGCCATCACTGCAATAAAACAATTCGGAAACAATTAGAAACAATGCGTTTTCAATCATGTCAGTTTTAAAGCCATTACCATCTACAAAGGCAAAAGAGAAGAAAAGCGTTTTTGAAATTGGTGAAAGTGAAGTTTTTCCTTCTTTCAAACTAAACTACGACTTTTTGGAGTGTTTTAAAAAGCCCCTTTCTCTAGCGACTACAAGAAAGCGACGAAGTGACGCGGAAAAAATGGCCGAAGCCGAAACGAGCCAGGAAAAAATTGCAAGCACAAGTTTAAACGCCGACGAAGTACCAGCGTCAGTTGATTCAGTTGTTCGATATACAGAAGAAGAACTGACTGCCTTCAAAGAAAACATGGCCTCGGAAAATACGAAGAAAAGTACATGTACCTCCGTTCGCCGCTTGCAGTCGTGGTACATGGAAAAGTATCAAACTGAACTGAACTTGAACAGCATTTCTAAAACAGAAGCTCCTCGGCTTCTGAAGCATTTCTTTGTTGAAATACGGCAAACGACCAATGAAAACAAAGGCAAAGAATACGAGCCAGGCACTCTGCAAACCTACCGTAATGGTCTCCGGAGGTATTTCCTCGAACGGGTATGTCCGCCGGCTCCTGACAACTTTGACATCGACAACTTTGAAGACGTCGCCACAATGCTCTCCGTGAAGAAAAAAGATTTGAAGAAGAAAGGCTTCGGAAACAAACCGAACGCAGCCCAGCCACTTGAAGACGATGAAGTTGAAAAGATGTGGTCAACAGGAGCAATTGGTTTACAAAATCCCCGTTCGCTTCTTCGTCTTGTTTGGTGGAATAATGTTACGCACCTCGGCATGCGAGCTTTCAAGGAGCAGTACGATTGTCAGCTGGATGATTTTACAATCACTGAACAGTATGTTGAATACAAAGAACGGCAAACCAAGAACCGCCAAGGAGACGAAGGAAGCGCGACGAAACGGGCTAGAAAGTACAACAACAAAATATGGAAAACAGATGGAGGAGAACGAGACCCATATCGAGCATTCACAGAGTATGTCGGACATCGTCCAAAAGGTGAAAAAGTTCCTCGTAATTTTTTCCTGACTCCAGTGGAAAATCCTATCTCGAATGTGTGGTATAAGATGGTTCCAGTCGGTCGAAATAAACTCGCAAAGCAGATGCAGGAAATCGCCTCCTTCGCTTCGTTGGATGGAAAATTCACAAATTCAAGCGGCCGTAAAACAGTCATCCAAAGCTTACGAGACGAGTTTCACCCGCTGGAAATCTCGGAGCTCACAGGTCACGCAGACCCCGGTTCCATTGCCAGTTACAGCCACAATCCCTTGGAAAAACAACGAAGAATGTCAAACAAGCTGGCTGGTTTTTCATCTACTGTTACCACAACTACCAACGCCAACAGGGGATCTTCGACACAAGTTTTACGGGAAGTTACTGTCAACAGTCCTGCCTTGCCAACAACAGTCGAGAACAACAAAACAACCATAAATGATGATGACAGCCACTCAGCGTTTACTGCTAGAGCTCTTGGCGGACTGTTTACCGGGGTAACGTTTACCAACTCCCCGGTAAATATTTCCATAAGCTTCCAGTCAAATCTTAACAAATGACAGTTTTGTTTAGCCCAGAATTTGCACTGTTTTCGTGATGAGCTGAAACGCAATTTCAGTTTGACTTCTAAGTATTGCCTCATTACTCTTTCGAAGAAGTTAAACATTCAAAAACTTTGGACAAGATATTGAGATATTGAATTATTTGACTTTAAGGTGTAGATTTGAAAAACGTACCGGTTCTTTCTTTGTACTTTCACTCCAAATGTGCGCTCATTCAGTGCAGGCTGAAAGGCTACAAACTGCTTGATGATTTTGTCTTGAGCTTATTACTTGATCTTGATGCTATTTTTAAGACTCCAGACGGTATGTTATGAAAAAACAACAGACTATTTTATGTGGTAAAGCTTGTGAAGAATTTGAAAACGAAGGTTTCCAACTCACCAGGTTCAAATAAAGTATTGTGAGTTTTGTGATTCCTTGCTTGATTCTTATTCGCTGGCGCCTGACAGTTTGACAGTTGATTTGAGGAGCTGTTCATGATGGTTTTACTCCAGCGCGCGCTAAAATTCGCAACATTCACCAAATTTTCATTTTTAAAAGGTTATGCGATTCAAGGAAAATCCATTACCTGACTCGTGAATTCCACGTTAAATTTCACTTGAAAAACCGATATCGCACTCATCGCTTCGCGATTCGTGCGATATCGGTTTTTCGCGTGAAATTTAACATGGAATTCCCTCGTCAGGTAATGGATTTTCCTATAGAATAAGAACAAATAAAACGTATTATTTTTCCTTGTTTTCAAAGCCGTGAAAATACTTAGCATTTTTTCCCAGTGTTCCCTCGTCAAACGTCATGAAAAGTAAGCCTAAAGTCGCTCTTCCTTTTTTAAGTAGATGCCTTGTTTATACACAAATATTTCTCCCAACAAGATGTTATCAGCCAACCTTACCCTCCTGAATAGTGAAAATTTCACTTCAGCACTAGAAATTAAGGTGTTTTGCTATGTTTATTCACTTGTTATATATATGTATTCATTAACTGGACCAACTTTCTCTTTTGCAGTTCATGTGGTTGACGTAAATGCATCACCCGGCGGACCAAAACGTAAGAGGCTTCAATTTTATAACGACGGGCCTTGCCCATGGTACATATGTACAGTTGTAACCTTCTGCACATTTATATAATGGTCAGCCATTAAATAGCACAATAGGCTCGATTTCCACCGCTCTTTTGAGTCCGGTCTTTGTTCCTCCCCGAGCGCGGGCTCGTTTCCCGAACAGCGGCTGGTGATCGAGCCCTATTATGCGCGGCCTAATAGCACAAGCACTTCACCTGAAGCTCATCTACCAGCTTTAAGTCGCTTTTTATCCAGATCCTTGCTACATCCCTCTCAACAATGAGTGAATTAGAATAGAGTTGGCTAAACCTTGAGCAAACAGGCAAATACACTTGTTCATCGCGAGCTAATTTACATCGTACCTACAGAAAAACAGACATCTGAAATTGATTAGGGCACCCTACAAAGGTTCGTATACTAACTGTGATTACCATTAAAGACACTGTGACACTGATCTCGATAGTGCTACGTCATCAGAACGGGACATTTTAGGATGAACCTGTCATATTTTTTCGCGGGCAGTGGGGGTGAGAGCGGGATAGGAAACGCAGGTCGCATCTTTTCAGGGTAGAAGTCTGATTTTTGTGGATTTTATCTTTAATCCACTGTAGCTGTACCTCTTGTGATAACCCCACAAGTGCCAAAGGAACCCGGACTGGTTGGAGTTGCAGCAGAACCACAGAAAACGATCCTACCTGTGGCAGTTCCAGTGAAGCCTAATGTTGCTCTCACGGCAGAGGTTGAAAAGCCAAATCAAAACCAAGTTGGTGTTGTTATGATTCCGCAGTCAGTCCAACCACTTCCAAGTGCAAGCACTGGCAGTCCACCTCCCGCTCGACCTCCCTTGGTCCAGGCTTACGGTCCTCCTAGCTCACTTGGTATGCTGCTTAGTTTTGCCAAGTAGTTTTTAAGCCGGAGAAGAAAATGAACAAATCCTATCAAGGGCAAAACAACGAAAATATATTCAACAATTTCTGATGACAAGTAGTAGGCATGTATGCAGACAATGAAAAAGAAAACAACAATCATTGACCACCTTACGACGAAGGTTGTTACAAAGGAGTATTGCACTGTGTAAATGATCCTTTGAAATAAATCTATACATAACCCAATCCTCATCAATTAGGAAGTCTTGCACGTATTTAGTTAAAATTAACTAAAGAAGAGTTGTTCTGCCTAACAATAACTAATTTAAAATCTAATTAAACTTTAAAATAATAATTGCCGAGAAGCGATAGAGCAACACGGATCGGCCTACTTGAACACGAATAAAAACAGATTGCAAGGGTTAACTTTATCAATTAACTTTGTAATATTCTTTCGTGCGTACTCCACGAAAAATGCACGCTACGCTCTTGTCTCCGTGAGCGTTGCCCCGCTTAACCGCCTGTTCTGGATGCTAAATGTAAAGAAGCCTTTTACCAAAATGTGGCACAGTTTCCCAACAGTTTTTAATCATTAGTACCTTTTCCTTATACAGGCAGTAGTTCCCCAATTGCGTCAGCTCCTAGTCAACTTGGCTATGTCGTACCGGCATCATCACCCTTATTACCATATGTGCCTTCCCCAAATATAGAAGCAGCATCCTCCAATGCTCCTCTGTCATATGCGGCTCCAGGAGTCAAGGCATTACCCGCTCAATCACCATCAACAGGGCTGATCTCTTCATCTCCAGTGATGCCATCTCTGTACACTGGGGCTGCATTATCCCCAACAGTCGCTCAGGCACCGGCAATTGTCATGCCTCCAGGGTTGAGACCACCACCAGGAAACGGACCTCTTACTCTGGCTCTCCCTGGGGGAGATACTCGTCTTGGAATACCAACACGGCGACATATTACATATCAGAGACCAGCTAATTATCAAACCGGCTATGCCGGCTATTACGGTTATAAGAATAGTAGAACCTACCGGAGGCATAATCCGCTAAGCTACAGGAACTCGCAGTATCCGAACTTCCAGAAGCCGCTGTATTTGAAACGCCAATACCCTGCAAGCAGTTATCTAACAAAAGGAATCGCTTCTTCAAACACGTTTCAACGAAGATACAGACAAACGGACGGCACAACACGTACTAATCGAGGTAAAGAAAACGAGAATTAGATAAGACAACTTATCTTTAAACTTATCTCGAAGATCATTGCTAATTTTACTTCACGCCTAGATCAATTTACATACATTATAAACATAGATTAAATAGAATATCTAATTTTATTCCGCTGCTCCATCAGGTAAGGTGTATTTAGGTACCACACAATTGTTTAGATGAGTTACTGAGCATCTTGCGACATACTAGCATTCCCTTGGGGACTGGGGAGGAGTAGTGATTCACTTACCTAAGAAGCAGTATTGTTGTGTAGTTAACGGCCGTTTTTGATCAAAGTCTCAGATATTTGTTCTCCATTTATCACAGATGCAGACAACAAGGCCAAAAGGAATACCTCGAAGGAAGATGACAAAGCTACAAAAGATATATCAAAAGACCTGAAAAAAATAAGAGTTTAAGGAAACCTTGGTTTAGTTTTTACTAATTTTCAGCAAATTCTGCATCTTTCTGTTAGTTTTCTCACAGACACGTGGCTACTACGACCTCTCTTAGACGAAATGTTTCACTTACTAGGCAACTGGAAACCAATAAAAGATGGCGAAAACATTTAAAAACTAAATCAAACCATAGCACGTAATTTGAAATTTTATCTCCTGATATATTTTTTAGATCTTTATACTGTCTACACAGTTACCGAAAAGTTGATTGCGAAACGATTCTTAAGAAAACGGAAACGTTTCGTTCCTATCTTTTTGACATAAAAATAACGAAATTGATAATTTGTCGCCAGACGGGTTATAAATTGATCATTTTAATTAGCAAAATTGAAAACGAAGACAAAGGTACCTAGCAGGAAGTGTAAGAGTCCCTATTGGCTACCTTTACTGCCTGGGAAAGTAAAGCTGCGTTGGTACATTGTAAAAGAACTCAACGACTTCAGTTGGAGTTTATTTCCAAGTTGCTAATTTGGGTCATGTCATTCTTAACTACTTTGTTAAGTACGTTGTACGTTGATTCAAATTACTCTGAACAATAGTGGCTGGTTGATTTACCAAATAATCTGCATAAAGTCAAGAGTTCCTTTTTTACAAGAATCATTCATGATACTTTCATAACAGCCATTTCGACCATTGTGGTTGGGCCACAAATGCAAGTCAACATATGCATCGCATTTTAGAAGTTGACGAGACATTGATTTTTCTTCAATGGGCACATTGGCTTACATTGTTAGTAGTACATCTTTAGCATAAAATAAACTACTTGCCACCTCTTTCTTTATTCCATTCTGCAGTCGAAAGAACAAATTCCATTGTTTTTGTTACACTGTCTCTTAACCCTCCACTTTGTGCCGATAATTTCAAAAACAGCCTAAAGATTATTGAAGTAGCCAGACAAAACACATCACTCCAAAGGCGCTCGTTTTGACTCCCCACCCCCTTCCCGTGAGACAGACATATATACGTATAACCAATACGCGCGCTAAATTTAATTGCGGTTAACTGAGGTTAAAAGCTGAGGAATCGCGTAAGGAGTTAACAGTTAACAGTGGTATACATATATAATAAACAAATTACAGCATAGAAAGTGCTGTGTACGGCTTTTCATTCACGAGTTGTAAAACTTTGGAAAACGAACTCGTTCGCTGAGCCCACGAGTTAATTTTCCAAAGTTTGCAACTTCTGAATAAAAATCCGTACAAAGCACTTTTTGAAGTAATTTACATGTGCTTAACGGAAAGCGTTGACTTTTGCTATTACCTCGAATTACTCAAATAATCAATCAGAGAAATGGAAAAAGTCCTCAAGTACAAGATTGCAAGTGAGATATTTTAGCTCTTTGTAAATATCTGATTGGATCATTTGGGGGAAATTGGTAACTCATTGGTATTGAGTGGTTTTTTACACGTGCATGTGTTTAGTCAGATTGTTCTATCCCCTTGCAACAATGTTTGAAACCTCTCTTCGTGATGTCATGAAAATTCAAATGATGAACTTGTGTTCACATCAATATATGACAAATAAAAATAAGAATAAAAGTCTTGACTCTAAAGTCTACTTTGCGTTGTATTCTTGTATATTCTTATTATATTGTTTCTTAACTTGTCACTGGTTGTCAAACGACATGAAATAACGTCTCTGTCGCAGGCTTGCTTGGATATATCTAACGTCGATGGTACCCACTACCTTAATTCCGCTGTAAGCTTTGCCCAAAGTTTTGATGGCATTTCATCTGAACCAGGGCATAGCTTGCAAGAGGCAAGACGAGGCACTTGCCTCGTCTAGATTTTAACTCAAAATTAACGACAAAGTCATGTACGTTTTGTTGGGAAAATAATTCCCAATTGAGCAAGATTGATTTTTCTGAAGAAAAACTTCATGTAAAATGCTGAAAATAGTGTTTCATTGCTTCTAGATTTCAAAAGTTATTTTCTAGGGAAAGCATTCCCCCAAACCTCCCTAGCGGCTAGTGGCACCTTCGGCGCTCGCAACTTTTGCCTCGTCTATGTAAAAAGTCTGGCTACGGGTCTATGAACATACCGCACTATGATCACTTACCAACCCTTGCTTATCTCAAATAAAGAAATAATGTCTAGCAGATGGCGTTGAAGAAAAAAAATTCCCAAGGACGCTATCTTTATTTACTTCAGAAAGGACGTGAAGTAAACAGAGGAATATCTCATGTGCAACTGGTCGGAAAATAGGTTCTGGTATTCCTTCAAAACTGAAAACAAAACCTCAACTCAAAGGTTAGCAATACGAAAATAAAATATTGCAGATTAATGGCTAAATGGACTCAGCCTAATTTCATGTTCATGCGTTATGTAGGAAGTGTTATGGTTGTGTCGTTTTTCGATGCAAACTGCGCACTTGATTAATTATCAGAGGCATTTGCTTTCCTGAGCATGACTGCAGATACAACTCCGCTGACAAAGCATAAGAACCAAACTGGCAAAATGATGCATTTGGAGACGCTTCTCCCTCAGAACTAAATATTCAAGAGAATATACCAGAGGAAACCCAATACAACGCTTCGTGTACTGGCTGCTCTGTTATTGTTTAAAAACAGTGTTAGTTTGTTCCTTGTTAAGTTTTACTCTCATCCAGTTCATAAGTTAATTGATTTTTGTCTGTGCTAATTGCCCTCTATAAAAGCGTAGTCCCTACTTTATACAAGGAAAGTTTAAGCGTGTTTCTATACTGTCAGTACATTTGTAGGACCCCGTCAGAAGTGCGTATTGGTTTTTCGATAACTCAATCACCTGAATTCTAATCATATCCTATTTTTCTTGCTATTATGGAGAGCTAAAATGAGGAATAAGGATAGTTTCAGTTCTCTTTCTGAACTGAAACCTTAATTCATATCTAATTCATGAACCAGAACAATTAACCTAAATTGACTGGCAAGTGAATTTCATGGTGGCCAATTGCAAATCAGAAATCCATTGTTGTACGTAAACAGAAAGGTATGACCCTAATAACAAATTCTATTGAAATAACTTTATTCCTCTCCGAAAACCAGAAGAAATGAAGCCACGGAAAGTTGGAATTCTCTTAGGGACTACCCTGTTATTAATCCTAGGTGAAATTGCCGCAAGGCCTACGGAAGAACAATTACAGAATTCGAAAAAGCCAAAAGAAGACCAAAGGAAGACACAACAATATGGACCAAAATGGACACAAACAAAACTTGGATTACGCGACACCTCGAAGGGCAAACATGCGAAAACACGGGTCATTAAGCTCCTGAAGAAAAATCAAACGCCTTCACCGTTAAAAGATGGCAACAAGGAGCGTAAAAGACAATTTATAATGCATCCACCGCACGCGTTTTCTCATCCATACATGTTCATGCGTCCACCTCCAATGACTCAGAGAACCATCGTAACAACCCGTATCCCAAGACCTCCAATGGCAGTACCGTTTAACCCGTTCTTCTCCAGGAGTTTCCTTGGTGGGATGCATCATCCGCATTACCCATTTTACGATCCAATGGCGCAAATGTATGGCGAGGAAGATGAAGAAGAGGAAGGTAAGTGATTTATTTGCTGTGTAAACTGGTTTGCGTCTTGTTAACGTTCGCTTGACAACCCATCAAGTAGGAAACCTGTAAGAGGTGTTGAACTGTCGTCTGTTCATGCTGGATGCTTGGTCAAGCATGAGGTGCAATAAGTAGCAACTTTATTAGCTCTATACAGTCCAATAAAGTACAAAACGTTCATAGAGCGGGCTAAGCTTTAAGTGTAAAGATGTAACAATTTCAAGATGGGAATACTATGTGATATATTATGACCAAATTCAACTTGTGTGTCACTTTAAAGAATGTATTTTTGTGACAGTTTCGTTGGTAAGAAAACATTAAAGATAGTCTTTTTACGAGACATAGTAGTCCATAAAGTATGACATGGAAAGCTAAAATTAAAAGTAATACCTGCACTGGCACAATATCTTCCCTGTAAATGGCAATTTAATACTCCCTGACGTGTACCGGTCCTGGACAGCGAGACTGGTTAATAAATATGACCACACTCACTCATCCTGAGCTTCACCCGTTGTATTTTCGATACTGCAAAAAGCTGTAAATAAGTGGTCGGTCACAAAATGCACCAAACGGATCCATAATAAGAAGCAATAGTAAATTGAAGGGCACGATTTCAGGCTTTCATCAGTGAGAAAAGAACCATATTACATCAACAACAGATTTGCTCTAAAGTGACAAGACTTTCTATTTTCTGTTTTTCGGAAAACGCACCACGTTTGTTCTCTTTATCCAAAAAAGGAAATTTGAGGAGAATGGAAAAGGCCAACAGTTTAATTTTAATTGTTACCGTTTGTCTTAATTTAAGTAGAAAATTGCAACGCTAACTAGCTGCGATATTTTTGTGTGTTTATCATAACTTACAAATTTGAAATGACTGAGAAGTGACATTCTTAAGCAAGGCACATGTGGCCCATTTAATCCGGTACAAAACTGACTTCATTTGTTCACCACCCACAGAGCACCACTGTACTCCGAACCCGTGCCAAAACGGAGCCACCTGTAACGAGGTGAAGGATGGCTATGAATGCATGTGCGCTCCTGGATTCAAAGGAACGGATTGTGAAGGTATGCAATGGGCTTTGTAAGATATGCTATACAAAGCATCATTTTTACACTGATGAAGGGGTTATCCCCTAAACATCTGTTTTTACACTATTTAAAGCACTCCAAAAATACTATTTACCGCTTATTGTTAATTATTTTGAGTGCTACGCAGCAAAATCTCTTTTTTGTGACATATGCAAAACTATTACCTGAAAGTATGGGAGGAAGTGTGGCCCAGCAGTGTTTCAGCAGTGACTCTTTAACTTCATTGCAATGTTTTTATACCTAATCGTACCTTATTGGTGCGCTTCGACGGCTTGGTCGAGCTATGCTTTGATAAGACATTTGCCATATCAAAATTCGGCCAACGATCCGGTGATGCCAGAATAGTGACTTGACATCGCAGGAAATTGATTGGCTAATTTCGAATTTGGGTCTGTTGTCAAGATCAAATAAATCAATGCTGTTGCCGGTAAGTATTGATGCATTTTATGGAACTCCGTTTTTCATCGTGTGGGCCTCACAAACAACATTGCATTGACATAGAATACTAATACTGACTGCTGTTTAAACTAATCATATTACCTTGTTTGTTTCCAAGAGGAGAACAAGTGTCACCCAAACCCTTGTCGTAATGGTGGAATCTGCACAGAAGCAAATGGTGCATACATCTGTACCTGCATGGAGGGATACAAGGGAATCAACTGCGAAGGTATCTATTCGTGTGCTTGACAACAATCTCGAGAATTTGAAGCTGAATGCATGTGCTAAATGGTATTTGACAAACAAACCAATGCTTCTGTTCTTTACTTGTATTCTGTATTCGCCAAAACATGCTTCTAATAAAGAGATCGTATGCAAGCAATCGCATAAGTCCCGCTTATGATCGTGGTAACAAAAAATCTATTTTCCCCACAGACACTGAATTGTATCTGTCTATTGCTGTAGTTATCGTTTAAAAACGTGTCAAACTTTGTTGCTGACAATAGCTCGTTTCAAGAAAATAACAACTTAGCATTAACAGTGCTACTGAATAGCTGTTCAAAGCTTTTTCTTCTCATATTCACATGCTTTTCGGTTTTGGACAATAAATAGAAAAAAACAAATGTCAGCCAAACCCGTGTAGGAATGGTGGTACATGCACCGAAATGGATGATGGGTTCGAATGCTCGTGTCCAGCAGAATACAAAGGACCAACATGTCAAGGTAACTATGGGATTTTTTATTAGGTTACTAACTCATGAGGTGTAGCCACTTTCCTTTTGCTGTGCTCTGGAAGAGAGAGATAGTCTCATCTGGGGGGAGTAGTTATACAGCTATGTACAGCTCTACAGACCCTATTAAGTCACAAACAGTCTATTGAAGGCCTAGTCTATATGTCCCCAATAATAACTTTACCTCTCTTTTTAAAGGCTCTCTGTCGACCGGCATACATTGCGAGCGTTTGTTATTGTTTTGATTCTGTCGCTGAAGAAAATCGTTTGAAAATAAAAGAGAATTGAGACATTTGGCAACCTAAAATAAAATTTGTCGGTAGAAGAGTAATAAAATGTTTGCTTTTCAGGTTATTTGGTTAACAACTACTTCATTTTGAAATTATGACCTTGCATTGTGGGGTCGCAAACCACAAGCTCTGGTCGCCGTACGCGTCATTTGTAAACAACTCAATGTATACTAAATTTGGTTTTTATTTGCTTTCAGAAGCATACAGAATATATATATACAGTACTGAGTGTACTTAAAATACTTTCCAAGCCAACATGTAGAACAGGAGCAGTAAATATTTCTTGGCGATTTCCATACCACGGTTTGAAATCCCTACGGAGTTTGTTCCGATAACTGGTCACGTACACACTTTCAAATTCAGCTCGATATTTTTTTGCAATAAAAGGTTGCCATTACAAGGAGGAAACACAGCAAAGAAAGCACTTAACACCAAAATAAATTTCAAATGATCTCATAAAGCTAACCTGGTACTGGAAGGATCTACAGCTGGCAATGCGAAAGGAAATTATCTGAATAATTCAGCAGCGATTCAGTGTCACGGACTGCAACAAACGGGAGCATTTTCCCCTTCTTTCTTGTTTCCGAGGGTATTTTTTTTTTTGCTCTCCACTGATTCCTGGCAGATTTTCTCGCATAAATATCTTCAGAAGAGGTTCTGGTCAAAGTCAAGGCCTTCCACCGGCGGTTCCTCGCACCCGCCATGCATGACCAAAACCACATTGCGTACCGGCCGTTGTTTAGCTTCTCGCACATGAAACAAACAAGCAATTTACGACGAAATATTCGCCTCAATGTAAAGAACGATAATCAATCTTTTCATTAATAGCAATAGCTGTTGAAAAGTCGCGATGTATGCCTCGGATTAAAAGGATTGAAGAACGAAATGATCCACAACTCAAGAATGGAGGTTTCGTCGCCCACGAAACCTCGGGCAAGGCGCGCAATGTATGCCGGTCGACAGAGAGTCTTTAAATATATTTCTTACTAAAATCACTTAATTTATGGGTGTTGTCCCCTTATTGGAATTTATTTTCCTGCAACACATACAGAAAACTACTTACAATAGCATTACGTACACTACTGTTCTGTTATGTTGTATATGTGCTGTGGTTCAAAATGTTTTCAAACTAGTTTGATTTGCATTTTTCTTTGTTTAACAATTATCGTAATAAATCTGGAACAAAGGAGGATACAAATCAAATTAATTTGAAATCATTTTAACTTATTTGTGAAATCTTTTCCCGTATGTAAATGTGACTGTGTTGAAAGTACATGCACATGAGGTTGTTCCTTGTCAATATGACATTTTGACCTGAAATTCATTTTAAACTACACGTTTCTAAGTTTGGTCTTTTAACTCGTTTTAATTTATTGTAACAACTTTTCAGTGGAAAATCTTTGCTTCCTGAACCCATGTCTGAATGGCGGTACATGTATGGAGGTGATGGGATCACACAGTTGTTTGTGTATGGAAGGTTTCAGCGGTTCAGCCTGCGAAAGTGAGTTGTTGCCTTGTTATCGTGTATTCATCATTGAATCATCTTCTAAACAAGACTACTAGTTCACCTTACATTACGCGATTTCGGTACAGTACAAAAAGGCGTTAATAGAGCGCCTGATGCCACAAAAGGGTGGTAAGGAACTACATGTATATAGCAGAAAAAAGAATAAAGAAATACAAAAAAGCTATATTTATGCTAACTGACGTGTATATTGAAGAAATATTTCTATTTCTGTTTCTCCGCCTAGCGTGTGAAAGAACTACGTTTAGTTTACTTGTATGTACGTAAGCTAAACGAAAACTATCTTATTAGACTGTAAAAGTACATACAGGACATAGAATAACATTTTGAGACTAAAGGCTTGGTGTCATACTAGCAACCATCAATGAATTTAGCGTTTTATCAGATATTTTCTTGAAATTCTCTGTTATCGCCTTTTACTGAACAAACCCTAAGTAATTCATTATATACTACTTATTAACCGAGAGTGAGGTCATTACAGGGAAATCTCAGACCGAGGCCTATCGCGAGGTCAATACATCAAGGCTGAGGTCTGAGATTTCCCTGTAATGACCGAACGGACGAGGTAAATAAGTTATTTATTATATGGCCTTTTTAGCGCTGAAAAAAGGGAAACGTTTTTTAATATCCGCTTGCGCGCGCAAGAGGTCATTCAAGGTCATGCGATCCAAACCAGAGGAAACGGTTTCTTTGATAATGAGGCAATTTTTGTCTTCATTACGCCAAGATCTAGGGCAAATTTAACCACTTTAATTTTCACAAAACAAACTGACCTGTGTTTACAAGTGTTTGACCCTTAAAAAGTTATAAAAAGCTAAGGCAAGAAAAATTTTCATAATGCCCGGTCATTAAAAGAAAATCTTGCCCGCTCATCAGCCAATCAGAGCGCGCGTACTATTGTAGCCATGTAATAATAATATTTATTTCTTTACATTTATAGATATTTATTATTTATTGTTTGTTTTTTGAAAGGATATGAATGATACTTTCAGTAAGGCACACAAAAAAGTAACATGGATCCAATGTTGATATCGGGCGTTCTTGTCTGACCTTTCTCTTTTTAGTTGAAAGCAAATGTCGCAGTAACCCTTGCAGAAATGGAGGAACGTGTTATGACAATCACAACTCTTACACCTGTTCCTGTTTAGCTGGATTCTCAGGAATCAACTGTGAATGTAAGTGGCTCTCTCAGTGACGTGCTCTTTGAATGGCAGGTCGAACACCATGTGAGTAGATTCCAGGCTAAAATGGCGCTTTATGACTCCAGCACTTGTAGAAGAAAAGAAACTGTCATTTGAAGATGAAACATGAAAGAGGTTATAACTAGCACAAACCAACCACTGTTATAAAACTATATAATTCAACCCTCGGGTTGCAATTTAGTTTTAATAAAGCATCTATCTATCTATCTATAAATTAAAGTCCATAACATCCCTCTTACAGAGGATTTAAACTTTGCCGGGCAAGTATTTATATATGCCAAAAGAGTGCTAAGAGGAGAGTTAAAAAACACTGTGAATATTGTTACTAAGCACTCCCCAATTGGTAAATAAACACATAATACAATTTTCAACTGTGTGTTGCAGTTTTGCGATCGTTTTGCCATTCTCATTGAGAGAGTTCAACTGATTTTTATCGTCCAATCAGAAATGGCCAGGGCTCTACAAAAGTTTTGACTGCAGTACGACTGCCGTACGACTGCAGTACACCGTCTACATTTACGACTACCGTACGCGTACGACTACAGCACGACTGCAGTACTACTTCAGACCGAGTACTGCAGTACGACTGCAGTACGACTACAGACCGAGTACCGTACGACTGCAGTCGTGGCCGAGCACCGTACGACTGCAATAAAACTATCATACGATTGCAGTACGACTAAGGTGTGATTACTGAAGTACTGTGGCATGATTTTTCTTCCCATGAGAATTTCTGCTGATTGATTTCTCTATTTCTTATGTTCCCCTGTAGCAATGGTCTCAGTATGTGACTCTAACCCGTGCCTTAATGGTGGATCATGTCTTAATCAAGGACCAAACGTTTATAAATGTGTGTGTCCGCACGGCTTCCGAGGAAAGAATTGTGAAAGTAAGTGTTTTGTTTGTTTTTTCAGCTAAAATATAATTTTTATAGGTTGATAATAATTATCGCCCGATGGGTCCTGATTGTTTCGTTCAAGGTTTATAATTCCAGTGGTCCGCGGAATGTTTCTTTAGGACTGTGATCTGTAAAGCTGGTGTGGCTTGGAAACTGATAAAACAATGCCTTAAAGTCAATGGACGTCAGTTAAATAGAAGTCATAAGTCCTGAAAATCCTGGCTTCTTTTTCACTTCTACCGGATCCGCTTTGCGATTTCTACAAGGATATAATGATGCTGACATGTTATTTTAATTTTTCTTAAAATGACATTGTCATTCTTATGAAATCAAGTTTAGTCGGAGTGGTGCATAAAACAAAGGTTTCGCTGCGGACCTGCGGTAGCAGGGAAAGGCAAACAGGCAGGACATATTCACACGAAGCAAACACTTAGCCTGGCATGTTACTTCCAATTTGTCTCTTAGCACTTTTAAACGCGTCATTGTTACTTACCGAAATTGATGCGCAAGGACAAAACTGGTTCAACTTCATCCAAAGTTTTAAAACGTTGATGGCATATTTGCTTTAGCTATTTGTGTTGCAAAAAAATGCGAGAGAAGTTGCATAATACATTGCCTAGTGTGACAGCGTTTTAGAGATAAAATAGTGTGCTGGACAGCCGGTTGATATCATGATACTTTATTTGCAGCGGAGAAAAAGTGCGAGCCTAATCCATGCCAGAACAGCGGAGTCTGTAGAGAACTTGTAGAAGATGAGGATTACAAATGTGAATGTTTACATGGATATAGAGGCAAAGATTGTGAAGGTCGGGCGACTTAATGTGCTTCTGTCGAATTTGAAAAACTGCAACATGTATTCTGTTGCCAAAACGACTGATTATTTTAGACTTCTAAATGGCAGTTTTGTATCTCTTCCTTTTTTCAGAGGAGATTAACTTATGTGAATCAAACCCATGTGCGAATGGAGGAACTTGTTCTACGCTGCTAAATTCATATCATTGCCTCTGTGTCGAGGGATTCCGTGGACTTAATTGCCAAGGTGAGTTGACCCATCGACCAACCGAATGTTTGACCGACTTATCCAATTATCAACTTGAAGTCGATGAAGGCAAATAAGCCACTGTATCGAATTTGGAAAGCTGACTCTTCGAGCGTTGGCTCGCCCCCTGTTTTCGCTTCGACGCAGGGCGAATACTCGAAGTTATCCAACCGACCGACCGATCGAACGATAGACCGACC